>BQNB010028143.1:0-56942 GCA_026074375.1 Tanacetum coccineum | reverse complement strand
GGTTTGATTGGTTGTATGTTAAGTCCAAAATGATGTTCTAAGTCCTTCAAGTTTGTTTGTCTTGATGTTATGTTTTGATGAAACGGTGATTAATAGATTCCCAAATTCGGTCAAATTCGGTAAGGTCAAAAAATTTTCTGGGAAATTAGAGTTTCAAAACACAGGTTTTCAATGGACAAAACGTAGGAGCAAATCTCAACTTGAAGATAAAACTCAAGAGCAAAACGCAGTGACTTTTGACCAAAACGCAGTGAGTATGAGCAAAACGCAACGAAAATGATCAAAACGCAACGAGTCTCAGCAAAACGCAACGAGTCTTGGTTAAAACGCAATCAAGAAATTAATTGGGCAGAGTAACGTCTAGTCAAAACACAATGATGGTCTTCAAAATGCAACTACTTGAGATCAAAACGCAGCGACGTGAATCAAAACACAACTACTGGAGATCAAAACACAACGTCGTGAATCAAAACGCAACTACTTGAGATCAAAATGCAACAACGTGAATCAAAACGCAACTACTTGAGATCAAAACGCAACGGCTTGAATCAAAATGCAATGTCTTCCAATCAAAACGCAACTAGTACAAATGTCACTTTCAAGTACAGTACTTGTTTGTCTCTATTCTCAAAACGCAACGTCCTTTGTAACCAAAACGCAACAAAGAACAACTCTTGAATACCCAAAACGCAACAACGAAAAAAGGAAAAAAAATTCTTCTTACTTTTATCTAAACCACGAAATAAGTTGTTGAACCTTAATAAGTGATACAAGAGATTGTTCTAAACACAAAAGTACACATCTTTAGTCATTTTAGCCACGAAATAAAGATCAAACTTTGCTTCTTCTTTTTTTTCTTGCGTTTTAGTTCGAACCAAAACAAAACAAATAAGAACCCACGAATTTGTACACAATCAAATACTAAACACCCCTTGGCGAGTGATACCACATGTTATCCTACTAGTTTAATCCATTACACAACTATAATCTATACCAAGATGCTAGAAAATAAGATGGAATCTTAGAGAGAGAAAGTAGAGAGAGAAACAAGAAAGAAAGTTAGATTAGAGAGAGTTGGAAAGTTACAAGTGATGGAAAAATAACTAACACCCTTCACCAAGTATGGTGAAGGGGTATTTATACCATGCCTTGCTATCTTGGCACTTGGGCTTTCTAAACGGGCCGGGCTTGGTTTAACTTAGGCTTTGAGCCCGAAACACGGACAATATTAGATTACAATCCAAGCCCGTTGAACCCGACTAGCCTATTACAATACAAGACCAGGCTTGACTTTCTAAGACCGATAACATTCTTGTTTGACTTAATATAATTAAGGCTAACACATGTACATACACAAACCTTAAGATTTTGTTAAATCTTGGTAAATCTTGTACTTAGATCATGTAATTAAGAAATGTACCTAAGTGGCTTAATAAGAAACAATGTGAGGCTAACTAGAAACCACAAAACCATCTAGTTAGGGCCGGTTTTGATTTGTTTGGGACTAGGAATATGTAACTAGTATTCTTTCCTATAAATACTCATCCATACTTACCATTTAACACTCTTACAACTTACAAACACTCAAATAAGAAAAACAATACTAGTTCTCTCTTGTCTCGGGTTATAAAACGCAAATAAACACCTTCTTACTTTCCTTCGAACCAACGCACAACACTAAGGCTTTTCATACAAGTTCACAAGGAGAGGAGAGCTAGACAGCCAGGACAAGATGCTAGGATTCCAGATCACCAAAATGCTTCTGGGGATGCTGACAGTCACATCTAGTGGTTTATGTTATTTTGTCTTGCTAGGTTGTACAGGCATGTTAAGTATTAGGGGTTTTCCCTGCTAGCAGAGCCTTAGATCTTTTGTATTGTATTTTGTGTACCAACAACTATTTCATGTAAAATTTTCCAAGTTATAAATGAAATAGATGTGTTATGTTGTAGTATATACCTCTCTTGTGTTGTCATCTCATCTGTAAATCATTACTATATTTTGTCATGATTATAACCTCACATTTTGTCTTTTGTGATCTAGACAAATCATGGCACCTATGACCAGACAAGGACATAATACCCCTACTAGCAACACCAACCCAAATAACAGGACTCCAGAATCCGTCTAAGCTATGATTGATCAAGCTCTTCGGCCAAACTCAACCATTGGAGACGCAAGCCACAGTTAACAGGGATGACCGAAGGAATGTGCAAATTACACGCCCTTGTTTCTACACTGACTTCATGAAGTGTCAACCTTTGAATTTCAAAGGAATAGAAGGCGTGGTCGGTTTAACTCGGTGGATCAAAAAGATGGAATCAGTCTTCAATATCAGTGGTTGTGCTATTGAAAATTAGGTTAAGTTTGCCACCTGCACTCTGTTAGGGGCTGCCTTGACTTGGTGGAATGGTCAGATAAGAACCTTAGGTCCTGAAGCATATTCAATGACTTGGGAAGTACTTAAGAAGAAGATGATGGACAAGTATTGTTCGCAGGGTGAAATCAAGAAACTAGAAATTGAGTTGTGGAACCTAAAGGTCAAAAGGAATGATGTTCCAACATACACTGAACGTTTCCAAGAGTTAACCCTGATATGTACCGAGTTTGTTGCTAATGAAACTGAGAAGGTTGACCAGTACATCAGTGGACTTCCTGACAACATTTATGGGAATGTCAAGTCTGTCAGACCCAAGACGTTGGATGAGACTATTGAGTTGGCCAACGACTTAATGGATCAAAAACTCCGCACCTACGCGGAAAGGCAGTCTAACAACAAAAGGAAGGCTGATGATTCATCTAGAAACAACTATGGTCACCAACAACAACCCTTTATGAGGCAGAATGTCGCCAAGGTCTACAATATGGGGACGGGTGAAATGAAGTCGTATGAGGGAAATTTGCCCAAGTATACCAAGTGCCATTTTCACCACAATGGCCCGTGTACTCAGAAGTGCCACAAGTGCAACAAGGTAGGGTACTTTGCCCGCGACTACAGGAGTTCTGGCAACACAAATGTTGCTAATACTCAGAAGGGCAATAGGGCAAATCCCAAGGGGAATGGTTGTTTTGAATGTGGAGCTCCAGGACATTTCAAGAGAGATTGTCCAAAGTTAAAAAATAAGGATGGAGGAAATGAGAGTGCACAAGGCTGGGTGTATGTAGTTGGGAATGCGCAGAAGAAAAGGAATGCATCGAGGGACCCTGACTCCAATGTAGTCACGGGTATGTTCCTCTTAAACAACCACAATGCATCTATTTTAGTCGACACTGGTGCCGATAGAAGCTTTATATCTACTGCATTTAGTTCCCTGATTAACATTACCCCAACTCCATTAGAAAATAGTTATGATGTCGAACTAGCAGATGGGAAACTAGTCGGGATAGACACTATTATACGAGGTTGTACTTTAAATTTCTTAAACCATCCGTTCAACATAGATCTAATGCCCGTAGAACTGGAAAGTTTCGACATTATAATCGGCATGGTTTGGTTAAGAAAGTATCACGCTATGATCGTATGTGATGAGAAACTTGTTCAAATTCACTATGGGAATGAAACTTTCATTTTTCATAGTAATGAAAGTAACAACGGGAGAGAATCTCGGTTGACCATTATCTCATGTTCAAAGGATCAAGTGTACATGGCAAAAGGATGTTAGATCTTTTTGGCACATATGTCCGCCAAGAAAGAGGAGGACAAGTCAGAAGGAAAGAAACTTAAGGACGTACCAATCATCCGAGATTTTCCGGAAGTGTTTCTCGAGGACTTGTCGGGTCTTCCTCCAACTCGACCAGTGAAATTCCAGATTGACTTAATTCCAGGAGCTGCGCCCGTAGCTCGAGCACCGTATCGATTGGCTCCATCCGAAATGAAGGAATTATCGGAACAACTGCAAGAGCTTTCCGACAAGGGCTTCATAAGACCTAGTTCCTCTCTTTGGGGAGCCCTGGTCTTGTTCGTCAAAAAGAAAGAAGGTGTCATTCAGGATGTGCATTGACTACCGTGAGTTAATTAAGCTGACAGTAAAGAATCGTTATCCACTTCCGAGGATCGACGATTTATTTGATCAACTCCAAGGATCCAGTATTTATTCAAAAATAGATCTGCGATTGGGTTATCACTAGCTTAGAGTATAAGAGCAAGACATTCCAAAGACGGCATTTCGAACTCGGTATGGACATTACGAGTTTCAGGTTATGCCATTCGGACTGACAAACGCACCTGCGGTATTTATTGACCTCATGAACCGGGTGTGCAAGCCTTACTTGGATAAGTTTGTAATTGTCTTCATTGATGACATACTTATTTATTCAAAGGACGAGAAGGAGCACGAAGAAAACCTCAAGGTAATTTTAGAATTGCTTAAGAAAGAGAAGTTGTATGCCAAGTTTTCAAAATGTAAATTTTAGATCCCGAAGGTACAATTTCTAGGTCATGTCATTGATAGCAGAGGCATACATGTGGATCCAGCCAAGATAGAATCTATCAAAGATTAGGCATCTCCTAAGACACCGACGAAGATCCGCCAATTTTTAGGTCTTACTGGGTACTATCGAAGGTTCATCAAGGGATTTTCGAAGATTGCTAAATCAATGACAAAGCTTACTAAAAAAGGAATCAAGTTTGACTAGGGTGAAAAGGAAGAAAATGCTTTTCAGTTAATAAAGCAGAAGTTGTGCAGTGCACCAATTCTGGCTTTACCTGAAGGAAGCAAAGACTTTGTGGTCTACTGTGATGCGTCACACAAGGGTTTAGGTGTTGTATTGATGCAGAGAGAGAAGGTGATTGCCTATGCCTCTCAACAACTAAAAATTCATGAGAAGAACTACACCACTCACGATTTAGAACTTGGATCGGTGGTGTTTGCTCTAAAGATATAGAGACATTACCTATATGGAACCAAATGCACTGTGTTTACCGACCATAAAAGTTTACAACACATCCTCAATCAAAAGGAGCTTAACATGAGGCAACGCCGTTGGCTTGAATTGTTGAGTGATTATGATTGTGACATTCGTTATCACCCGAGGAAGGCAAACGTAGTGGCAGATGCGTTGAGCCGTAAGGAACGGATTGAGCCATTGCGGGTTCGAGCCTTAGTTATGACAATTGGCTTGGATCTTCCCAAAAGAATACTAGAAGCTCAGATCGAAGCCCAAAAACCAGAAAATCTTGTGAATGAAGATGTAGGCGGTATGATCAGAAAGGATATACCCAAGGAAAAGTTGGAACCACGCGCCGACGGAACTTTATGTTAACACGGCAGGAGTTGGTTACCTTACTATGGAGACTTAAGATCAGTGATTATTCATGAATCCCACAAGTCAAAATACTCTATCCATCCCGGTTCTGAAAAGATGTACCAAGACATGAAGAAGCTATATTGGTGGCCAAACATGAAGGCCGACATCGCCACCTATGTTATCAAGTACCTGACATGTGCAAGGGTCAAGGCCGAACACCAAAGGCCATCGGGACTGTTAGTACAACCAGCAATACCCGAGTGGAAGTGGGATAATATTACGATAGATTTTATCACCAAGCTTCCTAAGTCGTCATACGGTTTTGACACCATCTGGGTGATTGTGGATCGACTTACAAAATCTGCTCACCTCTTGCCAATAAGGGAGAATGATCCATTAGACAAGTTAGCAAGGTTGTACCTAAACAGGATAGTAGCAAGACACGAAATACCTGTTTCAATCATCTGTGATCGTGATGGGAGATTCACATCAAACTTCTAGAGATCATTTCAGAAAGCTTTGGGTACTGATATAAGTATGAGCACTACGTATCATCCAGATACCGACGGCCAGAGTGAGAGAACTATCCAAACTCTCGAGGACATGCTACGTGCTTGCGTGATAGATTTTGGCAAAGGATGGGTTAAGCATTTGCCATTAGCCGAGTTTTCATATAACAACAGTTATCACGCTAACATAAAGGCCGCACCTTATGAGGCACTTTATGGCCGAAAATGTTGATCACCTATGTGTTGGGCCGAAGTTAGAGAAGCTCAACTGACTAGCCCAGAATTGATCCAAGAAACAACAGAAAAGATCGTCCTGATCAAGTAGAGAATTCAAGCTGCTCAGGACCGACAAAAGAGCTACGCTGATTTGAAGCGAAAGCCAATGGAGTTCGAAGTTAAGGATAGGGTTATGCTCAAGGTCTCACCTTAGAAAGGGGTTGTAAGTTTCGGTAAGCGGGGTAAGTTAAACCCGAGATATGTCAGACCTTTCAAGGTGTTAGCCAAAGTTGGGAAAGTTGCCTACAGGCTGGAACTTCTTCAAGAGTTGAGCAGAGTTCACTATACTTTCCATGTGTCTAGTCTGAAGAAATGTTACGCTGATGAACCATTAGTCATTTCGTTAAAAGGAATTCATGTTGACGATAAGCTCTAGTTTGTGGAAAAGCCCATTGAAATCATGGAACGGGAGATTAAACAATTAAAGCGAAGCCGGATACCACTGGTTAAGGTTCGCTAGAACTCTAGGAGAGGTCCTGAATTCACCTGGGAACTCGAAGATTCGTTCAAACAAAAATACCCATAGCTTTTCACAAACCGGGCTTCGTCATCCACTACAAGGTCTTAAGCTTTGAGAACAAAGCTCTTTTAACGGGTGGAGACTGTAACATTTCTCAATTTCAGGTCATTTTACGACTCCTATTATTCGTCACTATTTATTTTGGTACGATACGCGTTTACTTTTAATGTAACTTTTAAGCTAAATCGCGTAGACTAAGAATAATCATTTAACGTAAACGGTCACCAAATAAATTAAGGTTTACGTCAAACAAGTGTTATATAATTATTAAGAAGATAATTATTAACTTTGCGTATTTTATTTTTATTGGTCACGTAAAAGGCTTACGTTTCGCAATAAAATACATTTAGACACACCCCGGAAATACCTAGACTTACCTAAACTCAAACCAATACCCACTTTTAAACCTTAAACACAAAATTAAATAAAATCTTGTGTTAATACCCACTAGGGCCGGTTATGGGGAAACAAAAGCACCTAGAAATCTTCTAATGATCCTTAAGTACATGTACAAATCCTATGTAATTAAACCTTGTACAACATGTCCCTAGATTAAGCAAATACACAATGGTTAATAACCATTTTGCTCTCTTTTCTCCCTTGGATACCCGGCAACATGCATGTACATACACAAACCTTAAGATTTTGCTAAATCTTGGTAAATCTTGTACTTAGATCATGTAATTAAGAAATGTACCTAAGTGGTTTAACAAGAAACAATGTGAGGCTAACTAGAAACCACAAAACCATCTAGTTAGGGCCGGTTTTGGTTTGTTTGGGACTAGGAATATGTAACTAGTATTCTTGCCTATAAATACTCATCCATACTTACCATTTAACACTCTTACAACTCACAAACACTCAAACAAGAAAAACAATACTAGTTCTCTCTTGTCTTGGATTATAAAACGCAAACAAACACCTTCTTACTTTCCTTCAAACCAACGCACAACACTAAGGCTTTTCATACAAGTTCACAAGGAATACACGAGCTAAGGTTGGGTGTTACAAAGCTTTGAAGCTTAGGGTTTGGTTGTTGATCGTGTATTTCGCACGTAGGTTGCCACAATACTCGCATATACTCGAAACAAAACCTTAAGACTCATTGTAAGACGCGTTCAAACTATACACTTTATACTATATGTGTTTTCTTTTATTTACTAGTCATTATGTCACACTAACCTGTAAATAATAAGCTAACGTGAGCTTAGGCAAAATAAGTACAAACATACATGTTACACGCAATGTTTATACGTATATACGACCTTGTGTGGTGTTAAAATATAAAGGAACACGTACAAGTAATTTAACAACAAGCTAAGGCTTAGGTGTATTCATTTAAAAATGAAAACTTGGGAACCGACGTGAACACTAAGTCATATACACGATTTCCTCAAAAACTATACGTAAACCTTTTGTATAAACACGATACTATGGCTTGGGAAGGAGTACGTGACCCATTTAAACGGTTGCATGGGACAACCGCGACCTCTATACTTGCTAAATAAGCTTACGTTGGGATTAGAATAATATCGAAGCTTAGGAAAGCACTAGAGAGATTAACGGACCATTAGAGTCTCGTTAAATCCAAAACATGCCCGCGTTTGGGCCAAACAGGCCCAACAGTCCATGGGTAAATGCCTATGGCTTATAAATAAGCTCATTTGAGCTTATCGAGGGTTTATAAAATTCTTATAACTCTTTGGAATAAACAATATGCGTAGGAAGCCTTAGCGGGCCACGAATGGGCCCATTAACATAAACAGGCCCAACAGACCTTGTAGTGGGGCCCACGATTTGGTAATAAGCTCTAAATGCTTACTCAAAAGCCTAAGGTGCTTATTAGGGCTTATATGGACCCTATGTATCATGAAAGCGCAAAACGAACCTATATCGGGCTCATTAGCCCATTTCCGTGACCAACAAAAGTCCATAAGCTACAAATAAGCTTAAATAACTTATTTGTGAGCTTAAGCAGTTTAGTAAACTTATAATAAACTTAGAAAAATTATTGGACCTTAATGAATCAAGCCGAAACCCTTAAAACACTAAATGGACTCGTATCGGGTCTAAAAGCCCATTTCTGAGGCTTATTGGCTTATTAAATAAGCCACGAAGTAAAAACAACTTAATCAGATTTCATGAGTTCTTATTGAGTTAAGATAATAAGATTTGATCCTATATTGAAACCCTAATGAACCTTTATAAACATTCGGGTTAAGATTATTGGGCTAACGAGCCCAATGAGCTAAAAAAAGCCCGAGCTTATTTTTTAGCTTAACAATTTTAAGTAAGTTTAAATAGACTTAATAAGGGCTTATGTGCCTTTGAAAACCCAACTGGACCTTTGGATTTCTTATTGAACCTTAACGAGTCCAATAAGGCCCAACAAGCCAAAATAAGCTCATCCGAGCTTATTTATAAGTTGGCCCAGCTTATATGGCTTATTGGAGTCCATTAAAACCAAATGCCACTTCCTAGAACTTAATCGGACTCAAAATGTGATTTTTACAACTTAAGGGACTAAAGGTGTAACTTTGTAAAGTTTAGGGTTAAAACAGTCAAAACTGTTTTCCTATAAAGTCCAGGGGCTGTTTTGAGATTTTTGAAACTTAAGGGGCTGTTTGAAATATATAAGTACTTAAAGTGTAATTATTGAAAAGTTAAAGGACTAAAAGTGTAACTTTAGAAACCTAAGGGTTTAAAGTGTAAATACTATAATTTCATAAACATAGAGACTTTTTTTGTAAATATAGAAAACCTAAGGGTATTTCATAAACGAAAATGATTTTATCAATACTTAACATATCGGACGAGTTATATTCGGATATTATACAAACTAAACCACGACTTAATAAATATGAATATTTATTAATAATGATTATACGTATACTAGAAACGTGTGTGATCGTATACCTTCTCAAGAGCCATCAAGTGAATTCAAATACAATAAACAAGTGCACCACCACACAAGTGATAACAATATATATAAACTAGCAATTTATTGTAGTTTATGCATTGAGTCGTTAGCCTAAACTTGTAAACTAAGACTGGCCGTATTTGCTTAGGTATTTGACGGTGTGATTTATTGCTATACTTGGATATATTTATCATTTTCAGAGGACTATGACCAAGGTGAGTTCATAGCCCCATGTTTTACAATTATTTAAATGATTTACATCGTTGGGGGTGAGAACATGCTTTGTTTTACAAATTAGACGTAAGTGTACATTTTATACTATGATTACGTGTTTGCCTAAGTAGCGATAACCCACTGAGCCCTTTTATCATGAACTGTCAATTGCTAGATTGCGAGCGCGAATGTTATAAATAGATCTATTTGGGATTGACATCCCCGTTTGGGTGAGTAGCGCTCACTGTGCCGGTCTGCCAGACAACAAACGTATACCATGTCGGATTTGGGATGTTGCGGGTTAGAACATCATTCATGGGCAAATGTTGGCAATTTATTGCATTCATACATGTCGAGCTTCAGTGTTACGAGCTTAGGAAAATATAATTACTTTTTATGATATTTGCATCTGTTGCTTAATCATACACTTGGAAATCTTGCGGTCCTACTATTGATTTACATAAACCTATGATATCACCAACTTTATGTTGACATTTTAAGCATGTTTTCTCAGGTCAATAAGGCACGAGATGCCAAGATACATTGGGGGTCACTCTTTAGAGAATCAATACTAAAGATTTGGGGCGTATTACATTTTGGGACATTTGTTATAAACCAAAATCTTTACTTATGTTGTCGATCAATTTGAAGCCATAAGCTTATGTAACGAACAAGTATTTTTTTAAATCCAATGTATCCTTTAAATGACACGTTTAGTGGTCGTTCTCATATCTTGTGCTATTGATCTATGAAGTAACGCCCTCGGATATTCAACATTCCGCTGCTACCCAGATTTGGGGGTGTTACAGATTGGTATCAGAGCCAAGGTTATAGAGAACCAGGTCAAAAGTTTTTGTCTGGACTATAACCATTTTCAAACACTATTTTCACAAATGGGGTTTGCACGGGACATACATGCATTACTTGTTTGCATCTAGCACATATATGCTTACATGATACACACTGTTTTAGCATTAGTAGTTACTAAGTGCTTACATGATTGATATACGCGTATATAAATTATATTACGTATATTACTATAAGACTCTTATAATTAAAACTTATAGACATAACATACAGATCTCTCTTATAAGTAATACTTATATAAGTTATTTTTGCTTTTTGCAGCAGTCATGTCTTCTGCATCATCTGCGGTTACCTACACTTCCGTCTATACCGATTCTGAGCCAGGCAGAGTCTTCTGGGGAGCCGATGAGGAGATATCTGACGGAGGTTCTCCACGAGTCATTGTATACGGATACGATGGACTCCCGATGCAGCCGGTAGCCCCACCATCACCGGATTACATACCAGACCCAGAGGAGCCACAGACACCGCCAGTTCCACAGGACGAGGATGAGCGTGAGCCCATGTTCATACAGGCACATGATCCTGACTACGTGCCAGAGCCTATGTACCCTGAGTATATACCATTGGAGGATGAGCATGTGTTCCCAGCTGAGGAGCAGCCATTACCTCCTGTTGATTCACCCACTGCTGAGTCACCAGGGTATGTTGCTGAGTCGGATCCCGAGGAGGATCCAGAGGAGTATGAGGATGATGAGACAGAGGATGGTCCGGTCGACTATCCCATGGACGGGGGAGATGATGGAGATGATGATGACGGCGATTCATCTGGGGATGACGCCGATGATGAGGATAAGGACGAGGAGGAGGAGGAGGAGCACTTAGCTCCAGCCGACTCCGCTGTTGTTGTACCTACTGTTGAGCATGTTTCCCCACCTGAGGGAACAGAGCCTGTTATACCACCATCCTCCACTAACATTTCTACCACTGGAGCTAGGATCACTGTCCAGCTTCAGGCTGCCATATCCCTTCCACCAGAGGCAGAGGTTGAGAGACTTCTAGCCATGACTACTCTATCACCATCACCACCTATCTCACTATCACCACCCTCTGCAGGGGAGCGCCTTGCTAGGTGCAGGGCCCCCTCTACACATTCATCACCACCACTTGTGCCATCACCATTACTACCATTATCTAGGTGTCCAACCCAAATCCAGACACTCAGGATAGCCTCCACTCAGGTCCTTATTGATGCAGTTACTGCCGCATAACCATCACCTCCACTACCACCACTACCACCATCTCTATACATACCACCACCTGTTGACCGTAGGGATGATGTTCCCGAGTCCGAGCTGCCACCTCGTAAGAGGTTGTGTTTGTCTACTCTAGGCCCCAGGTATGAGATCGGGGAGAGTTCTAATGCTAGACCTATCGGAGGTCGAGGGATAGATTATGGGTTTGTCAGCACTGTGGATGCTGAAGCGAGACGACATGGGATTGATGAGGTTGGGTATGGTATTAGGGATACTTGGTAGATCCGGCAGACGCAGTTCCTGAGGTAGCACCTATGACCGTGGTAGAGGTCAATACTACTGAGCTCCATGAGCGTGATACACATGACTTATATGCTTTATTAGAGGATGTTTAGGATGGTAGGACTCATATATCATAGCGAGTCGCTATAGAATCACAGCAGGTCAATTTACTTATGGGGGATAAGATGACTCTCCAGGAGACAGTATGGATTGTAGAGGAGGAGGCCTATGCTTCCCGAGAGGCTTGGGCTCACTTGATAGGATTGAGTTAGCGACCCATCAAGAGCTTCAGACCCACCGTGATCTTGTGTATGCACATGAGACCCATATCCAGGCACATCAGGCATAGCTACAGCTGTAGAGTACTCTCATTCAGACACAGAACCAGGTCTATGAGACTCGTTTCTAGATGCAACAGGCTGAGATGGCAATGCTTCAAGAGTCTGACCGTAGGCGCCAGGCACAAATGGCAAAGACTCTTCGAGTGATGAGAGACATGAGGCGAGAGATGAGTGACATGCAGGCCGAGTTGTTAACACATCGAGAGCAGCAGAGGAGAACTAGACAGCCAGGACCCGATGCTAGGATTCTAGATCACCAGGATGCTTCTGGGGATGCTGACAGTCACATCTAGTGGTTTATGTTATTTTGTCTTGCTAGGTCGTTGTACAGGCATGTTAAGTATTAGGGGTTTTCCCCGCTAGCATAGCCTTAGATCTTTTGTATTGTATTTTGTGTACCAACAACTATTTCATGTAAAATTTTCCAAGTTATAAATGAAATAGATGTGTTATGTTGTACTATATACCTCTCTTGTGTTGTCATCTCATCTGTAAATCATTACTATATTCTGTCATGATTATAACCTCACGTTTTGTCTTTTGTGATCTAGACAAATCATGGCACCTACGACCAGACGAGGACAGAATACCCCTACTAGCAACACCAACCCAAACAACATGACTCCAGAATCCGTCCAAGCTATGATTGATCAAGCTCTTCAGCGAAACTCCACCAATGGAGACGCAAGCCACAGTTCGCACGGGGATGATCGAAGGAACGTGCAAACTGCACGCCCTTATTTCTACACCGACTTCATGAAATGTCAACCCTTGAACTTCAAAGGGACTGAAGGCGTAGTCAGTTTAACTCGGTGGATTGAAAAGTTGGAATCAGTCTTCAACATCAGTGGTTGTGCTATTGAAAATCAGGTTAAGTTTACCACCTACACTCTGTTAGGGGCTGCCTTGACTTGGTGGAATGGTCAGATAAGAACCTTAGGTCCTGAAGCATATTCAATGACTTGGGAAGTACTCAAGAAGAAGATGACGGACAAGTATTATCCGCAGGGTGAAATCTAGAAACTAGAAATCAAGTTGTGGAACCTAAAGGTCAAAGGGAATGATGTTCCAACATACACTGAACGTTTCTAAGAGCTAACCCTGACATCTACCAAGTTTGTTGCTAATGAAACTGAGAAGGTTGACAAGTACATCAGTGGACTTCCTGACAACATTTATGGGAATGTCAAGTCTGTCAGACCCAAGATGTTGGATGAGACTATTGAGTTGGCCAATGACTTGATGGATCAGAAACTCCGCACCTACGCGGAAAGGCAGTCTAAAAACAAAAGGAAGGCTGATGATTCATCCAGAAACAAACATGGTTACCAACAACAACCCTTCAAGAGGTAGAATGTCGCCAAGGTCTACAATATGGGGATGGGTGAAAAGAAGCCGTATGGGGGAAATTCGCCCAAGTGCACTAAGTGCCATTTTCACCACAATGGCCCGTGTACTCAGAAGTGCCACAAGTGCAACAAGGTAGGGCACTTTGCCCACGACTGCAGAAGTTCTAGCAACACAAATGTTGCTAATACTCAGAAGGGCAATGGGGCAAATCCCAAAGGTAATGGTTGTTTTGAATGTGGAGCTCCACGACATTTCAAGAGAGATTTTCTAAAGTTGAAGAATAAGGATGGAAAAAATGGGAGTGCACAAGGCTGGGTGTATGCAGTTGGGAATGCGGAGAAGAAAGGGAATGCATCGAGGGACCCTGACTCCAATGTCGTCACGAGTACGTTTCTCTTAAACAACTACTATTCATCTATCTTATTTGACACTGGTGCCGATAGAGGCTTTATATCTACTGCATTTAGTTCTCTGATTAACATCGCCCCAACTCTATTAGAAAATAGTTATGATGTCGAACTAGCAGATGGGAAACTAGTCGGGATAGACACTATTATACGAGGTTGTACTTTAAATTTCTTAAACCATCCGTTCAACATAGATCTAATGCCCGTAGAACTGGGAGGTTTCGACATTATAATCGGCATGGATTGGTTAAGAAAGTATCACGTCGTGATCGTATGTGATGATAAACTTGTTCAAATTCCCTATGGGAATAAAACTTTGATTTTTCATAGTAACGAAAGTAACAACGGGAGAGAATCTCAGTTGACCATTATCTTATGTTCAAAGGCTCAAGAGTACATGGCAAAAGGATGTCGGATCTTTTTGGCACATATATCTGCCAAGAAAGAGGAGGACAAGTCGGAAGGAAAGCCACTTAAGGATGTACCAATCGTCCGAGATTTTCCTAAAGTGTTTCTCGAGGACTTGCCGGGTCTTCCTCCGACTCGACCAGTGGAATTCCAAATCAAATTAATTCCAGGAGCCGCACCCGTAGCTCGAGCACCGTATCGATTGGCTCCATCCGAAATGAAGGAACTGTCAGAACAACTGCAAGAGCTTTCCGACAAGGGCTTCATAAGACCTAGTTCCTCACCTTGGGGAGCCCCGGTCTTGTTCATCAAAAAGAAGGATGGGTAATTCAGGATGTGCATTGACTACCATGAGTTAAATAAGCTAACAGTAAAGAATTGTTATCCACTCCCGAGGATCGACGATTTATTTGATCAACTCCAAGGATCCAGTATTTATTCAAAGATAGATCTGCGATCGGGTTATCACCAGCTTAGAGTATGAGAGCAAGACATTCCAAAGACGGCATTCCGAACTCGGTATGGACATTACAAGTTTCAGGTTATGCCATTCAGACTGACAAACGCACATGTGGTATTCATGGACCTCATGAACCGGGTGTGCAAGCCTTACTTGGATAAGTTTGTAATTGTCTTCCTTGATGACATACTTATTTATTCAAAGGACGAGAAGGAGCACGAAGAACACCTCAAGGCAATTTTGGAATTGCTTAAGAAGGAGAAGTTGTATGCCAAGTTTTCAAAATGTGAATTTTGGATCCCGAAGTACAATTTCTCGGTCACGTCATTGATAGCAGAGGCATACATATGGATCCAGCCAAGATAGAATCTATCAAAGAGTGGTCATCTCCTAAGACACCGACGGAGATCCGCCAATTTTTAGGTCTTGATGGGTACTATCGAAGGTTCATCGAGGGATTTTTGAAGATTGATAAATCAATGACAAAGCTTACTCAGAAAGGAATCAAGTTTGACTGGGGTGAAAAGGAAGAAAACGCTTTTCAGTTTATAAAGCAGAAGTTGTGCAGTGCGCCGATTCTGGCTTTACCTGAAGGAAGCGAAGACTTTGTGGTCTACTATGATGCGTCACACAAGGGTTTAGGTGCTGTATTGATGCAGAGAGAGAAGGTGATTGCCTATGCCTCTCGACAACTAAAAATTCAAGATAAGAACTACACCATTCACGATTTAGAACTTGGATCGGTGGTGTTTTCTCTAAAGATATGGAGACATTACCTATATGGAACCAAATGCACCGTGTTCACCGACCATAAAAGTTTACAACACATCCTCGATCAAAAGGAGCTTAACATGAGGCAACGCCATTGGCTTGAATTGCTAAGTGATTACGATTGTGACATTCGTTATCATCCAGGGAAGGCAAACGTAGTGGCTGATGCATTGAGCCGTAAGGAACAGATTGAGCCATTGCGGGTTCAAGCCTTAGTTATGACTATTGGCTTGGATATTCCTAAACGAATACTAGAAGCTCAGATCGAGGCCCTGAAACTAGAGAATCTTGGGAATGAAGATGTGGGTGGTATGATCAGAAAGGATATACCCAAGGAAAAGTTGGAACCACGTGCCGATGGAACCTTATGTTTACACGGCAGGAGTTGGTTACCTTGCTATGGAGACTTAAGATCCGTGATTATGCACGAATCCCACAAATCAAAATACTCTATCCATCCCAGTTCTGAAAAGATGTACCAAGATATGAAGAAGCTATATTGGTGGCCAAACATGAAGGCCGACATCGCCACCTATGTTAGCAAGTGCTTGACATGTGCGAGGGTCAAGGCCGAACACCAGAGGCCATCAGGACTGTTAGTACAGCCAGCAATACCCGAGTGGAAGTGGGATAATATCACGATGGATTTTATCACCAAGCTTCCTAAGTCGTCACACGGTTTTGACACCATCTAGGTGATTGTGGATCGACTTACAAAATCTGCTCACTTCTTGCCAATAAGGGAGAATGATCCATTAGACAAGTTGGCAAGATTCAAAAGGCTTCTTCAGTACAACAAGCCTTGGTATATCACAAGCCTTGGTATATCACAAGCCTTGGTATATCACAAGCCTTGGTATATCACGAACCAAACTCATACAAACAGAACAGAACAAATCACAAGGATCATCAAAACTATTTGTTTGCACGTTTTCTATGAGGACCATTCAAACCTCTCATAGGACATGCTACTTGCTTGCGGTGATGATTTTGGCAAGGGCTGGGTTAAGCATTTGCCATTGGCCGAGTTTTCATACAACAACAGTTATCACGCTAGCATAAAGGCCGCCCCTTATGAGGCACTGTATGGTCGAAAATGCCGATCACCAGTATGCTGGGCCGAGGTTGGGGAAGCCCAACTGACTGGTCCGGAATTAATCCAAGAAACAACAGAAAAGATCGTCCTGATCAAGCAAAGGATGCAAGCGGCACAGGATCGACAAAAGAGCTACGCTGATCGGAAACGAAAGCCGATGGAGTTCGAAGTTGGAGACAGAGTTATGCTCAAGGTCTCACCTTGGAAAGGAGTCGTACGGTTCGGTAAGCGGGGCAAGCTGAACCCGAGATACGTCGGACCTTTCAAAGTGTTAGCAAAAGTTGGAAAGGTTGCCTACAGGCTGGAACTTCCTCAAGAGTTGAGCAGAGTTCACCATACTTTCCATGTGTCTAATCTGAAGAAATGTTATGCTGACGAACCATTAGTCATGCCGTTAGAAGGAATTCATGTTGACGATAAGCTCCAGTTTGTGGAAGAGCCCGTTGAAATCATGGAACGGGAGATCAAAACGATAGTAGCTTAGCCGAAAACCACTGGTTAAGGTTCGCTGGAACTCTAGGAGAGGTCCTGAGTTCACCTGGGAACGTGAAGATTCGTTCAAACAAAAATACCCACAACTCTTCACAAACCGGGCTTCGTCATCCACTACAAGGTCTTAAGCTTTGAGGACAAAGCTCTTTTAACGGGTGGAGACTGTAACATTTCTCATTTTCGTTGTTAATTGTTACGACTATATTAATGATCACTATTTATTTTAGTCCGATACGCGTTTACTTTTAATGTTTACTTTTAAGCTAAACCGCGTAGACTAGAAATAATCAATGAATGTAAACGGTCACCAAATAAATTAAGGTTTACATCAACCAAGTAAGAAATAATTATTTTGAGAATAATTATGTACTTTGCGTATTTTATTTTTATTGGCACTAAAAAAGGGTTACGTTTTTGCGATAAAATACATTTGGACGCACCCCGGAAATACCTAGACTTACCTAGACTCAAACCAATACCCACTTTGAAAACCTAAACACGAAATTAAATCAAATCTTGTGCTTATATCACTTAGGTGTCGAATGTGGGCAAGTAAACCCACATGAAATCGTCCTTGGTGATTTATTTAACTAGCCAAGATCAACCTAATGATACTTAAGGGTAACATGTACATCCCCTAAGTCATTAAGACATGTCCTAATGGTCTCCTACTAGTCCCTTACCCAATGGTTAATACCCACTTTGTTTCCCTTGCCCTTCTTGGTCGCGGTTAGCAAGGAAACAACACACCAAGTCATGAGATTTCCCTAATCTACTAAATCTTGTACCTCAACTAACAAATTAATGTATGTACTTAGTGGTTTAGCTAAATACTATGTGTGCTAACTAAAACTTCACAAAAACCACTTCCTAAGGCACGGTTTGGATTTTTTTTTTGTTCCTTATAGGACCTAAGAAGTAAGTAAACTAATTAATTGTCTAATAAATACACACTCATAAGACTCACTAGATACAATTTTCCAAGACCCTACACTCTCCAAGAAAAAACCCTACCCGATTATTACCCTCATGCATACGGTTCCTCACTTACCGAGCACACACACCCCCACATTTTCCCCTTTCTAAGACACAAGGTACGTTTAAGAATCCGCATATAAGGGTATTAAGAAAAGAATACGAGTTTAGACTACTTGGGATACACACGTTTAAGGTGCAAACTCTACGGGATAGCTTCAAAATTGACAAATAGAGACCACATAGGACTAATAGGTAGTCATTCTATGGTCCTCTACGTGTCTTCATATTCATATAACATTTTATTGAATTTTAGTATCGCTTAAATTTTGAGTTTATAACTAATGTTAGTGAAACATGCATGGTCGCCCATGCATAGGTTTCACCACACTCCTTGTCACAATGCAACCTTGTGAGTGCCATACATAAATAACTACACCGTAAAAAATGTAAAATATAACGATGTTGTGTGGAAATGAGTAATATCAGGTTAATGAACGATTGCATGTCACGGTTCACGATTAGAAAATGTTAAACACGTTGTTTTGGAGCTAGACGATTTAATGAGACCATACGAGGAACTAATAAACCTTTCGGACCCAAATAAACCCAACCAAAAAGGCTAAAGCCCCTAACGGGCCTCTATCGAGCCCAACAAGGCCCAACGAGAGCTTATTAATAAGCCGCGGCTTATTAATAAGCCACTCGGGCTTAATCATCATGGGAAGTGCTCATTTTGCTTCACATAGGGCTCCCGTCTTATTTAGAAACCCAACCGAACCCTTAACGGGCTTACTAGCCCTTTTGCGAGCCCAACGAGAGCCTTAAGCTCACAATAAGCTCTAACAGCTTATCGGTAAAGTTGGCACAGCTTATACAAGTTAAATGAGCTTAATAGACTCAAATAATGCTAATGGGCCAAGCCCTAACCCCTAGAACCCATTCGGGTTCACAACGGGCCCAATAGGCCCAACAGCGGGCTTATTAGCTTATCGAATAAGCAAAAATCATGCAACTGACTCCTTCTACATTGCTTAACGGACTCAAACAAAGTCATCGGACCTCAATGGGCCGAACCAAAGAGATTAAAACCTCTTCGGGTCATTAATGGGCCCGAAAGCCCATTGACAAATGCTTATTGGCTTATTTCCAATAAGCTGAAAACGAAACAGATTAAGCTAAGTTGAAACAAATAGGAAATAAGCTAAAATGCCTAAGGAACCATTAAGGCCCTTATCGGGTTAAGTTATTGGGCCCATAAGCCCAATAAGCTCGAAATAAGCTTCAATAAGCTCACCGAGCTTATTTTAAGCTTAACAGCCCCACGTGAGCTTATTAACGACATTTAGACTTATTAAAACTATAACGGGCCTCTAAAAAGCTAAACGACCTAACGGCCCAATAAGCCCGAAAAGGCCGAAGATAAGCTCGAGTAGCTTATTTTTAAGCCGGATAACTTCTATGATCTATTTTAAGGATGAAAAGCAATTTAAAACTATTTTAAATCTTTTTCGTGGTCAAAATACGAAAACCGAAAGTAGAGGGACTAATTCTGCCATTTTTGAAACTTAAATAAAATGTTAAAGTCATATAGTGAAAACTTATAAACTATAAGGACGAATTTCATAAATATCTAAACAATAAGGACTCAAATTGAACCTTTAAGTTAAATTCGAAAACTAGGGGGACCGATATTGTAATTAACGAAAAGTAGAAGGTTAGAACTCGTCACTTTTCGAAAACTATAAAACCATAAGGACCATTATCGTCACATCATGAAACTAGGTAAATAAGGGCTAAAGTTGTGAACTATTGAAAATGAAGGATAAGTTTTAATAAAATTAAAATCGGAGGTTCACTCGTAAAATACAATAAAATCGTAAAAGACGAAGGGACTAAAACCGTAAACCCGAGAAACTTATGATTTACTTTTGATAAAAACCCAAGTCTTGCTCTATATAAACTTAAGCCGAGTACAAACGGAATGATATGATCTTAACGTATATACTATTATGTATCGAGTAATAATTAAATATATTATCGAAAAGTAATAAATATGATAATATACCTCATTGTAAAAGTATAGTTTTCGTTCGTTGGTCGAGTTATTGTACAGTTATAATTTAATACATCTTTAAAATATAACTTAGTCCCTATTACCGGGTTTCTAAAATAATAGAAGTTTTAATAAAACACTACTAAATAGCGAAATTTTATATAAAATTTCTTCATGACCTTTCCATTTATAAAACGATCCCAAGTCGAAAGACTTTGTTGTAAATCTACTTTCCCAATTTAATTTAATAGACCACATTCTAACAATTCAAGTGTGTTTATTTATTATCGTTTAATAAACATTATTTCCATATTGTAATTTCGTTACGAATCATAGTATTTTAAACTCGTCACCAGTCTGATATAATGTATCCGAAAAATAATAATTAGTCATATTTATTTAACCAATTAACCACCGGTCCGATTTTAATATTTATATCAAATCTTGGTATATTTTTATTAGTTAAGGTTATATATACCAAACGAACCCTTGTTGATCCCCTTGTTGATCTTTGAGCTAAACCAAACGCACCCATTTGGCAAATCAGCCAAACCAAACACCCCCTCCCCCCTTTTGCCTAAAACCCAGATCCAAACGCCCCTTGTTGGGCTGCCATAAACCCAACAGCCCTCTTCGACTGTTAAACCTATGACCAAACGCACCCTTATGTTGTTTTTAATATCAAACGAACCCCTAGGTGCTAATAAGAAAGCCAAACGCACCCTAATCCGCGGCTGCTAAACCCCAAACGCACCTCTTCCGTGCCTACATCAAACCCAACGCATCATATGGCTGATCTTAACCCAACCGCACCCTTTGTTGTTTGAGACAACACCAAACGCACCCTAGTGGGCTGTCAAAACCAATCGCACCCCTGAGGTGCCGACGAGAAACCCAACGCACCCTCGTGGGTGTTTTACAAAGCCAAACGTACCCTGGTGTGCTTCATTTATCCAAATCAAACGCACCCTTTTTGGTGGTGAAGAACCGAACGCACCCTGTCGGGTGGTTCCATAAACCCACGCACCCTAGGTGCTTTTACCGAATAAACAAGCACACCTCTACGGTGGCTATTTTTATAGCCAAACCAAACCACCCTCATGGTGGTTGTCACCACAAAAACAAACACGCCCTTTGTGGCATTTAACAAACCAAAACGCACCTTTGTTGGTGGTATAACCACCAAAATAAATACCCATTTCGGGTTGTTTAACAAACCCTGCTGCACCCTTGGTGATGAAGAGGGTGGTGCGTCATCGGAAAAATGAGAGGAGGTGGGGGGTGACGGTGGAAACGAGATGATGTTGATGGTTGTGGCAGTGGTGACGACGTGGTGTGGCAGCGGGGGTTCGCGGTGGTGGTGGGAACGAAGCTGAGGCGCGTGGTCCCGTAGATCGGATAGATCGGGCGACGAGAAACACTTTTGGACTCGCCGGAAAAACTCGCCGAAAAAGTTTTCCGGCGGTGGCACGGCGGCGGTGACGGTGGCCGGAGGTGGCTGCCGGATTTTGGGGAGAGGGAGAGAGAGAGCATTGTGTGTGTGTTTATAAACAAAAATGAAAAAAATATATAAAACTTTTATTTATATATAAAAGTTTAAAATGAAATTAGAAAGTATGTAATAGTTTAGGGTTTATTGTGTAACTTTTTAATATAGTTTTTATAACTATCGGTTCGGGACTCGTTTGAACTAGTTAACGGTTGATTCGAGTCACGAAACTCGCGCCATTGTTTTCCAAATCATTTTTCCGATAAAAACGAGTATTTATTTGATAATATTTCATAAATATTTTTATAACATTTATAAAAATGTTCGTTATTTATTTGGTGAACCGGTTACGTCTCGTCCGAGAGTAAAACTAGAAATAATTTTTAACCCGTATATTCGCATTATCAACAAACGCTTTCGAATAAAATGATGACTAATTTATTAAATATTTTTATTTAATTAAAGTGTTATATAAATATAACATAATTATTCTCTCGTTTCTAAATCTTGCGAGGGCATTTCAGTTAATTTCTGACTGTTTTCAGGTCTCGGTCAAAACTGAAAAGTTGTCAGGAATGTCGTTTTACATCAAATTGCTTTAGAGTCCGAATAATGAAAACGTGATTTAATGGTTCGTTTTTGATACGTCAACTATTAATTCATATATATCTTTTTCGTTTTCAAGCCAAATACGTTAAAAATAACTTCCACTTGGGAAATATAATAACAAATATGATTTATTATTTGAAATATGTTCCGAAAATTTTACCGGTCACGCGGTAATTGTTTTTACGAGGCAATAAAAGAGCAAAAGTCAAAAAGTCAAGTCAGACCCAAAAAGTCAAAGGGTAAAATCGTCATTTAAAATTTTGAAAATTCTCGGATGTTACAGTACCTACCCTTTAAATAAATCTCGTCCTGAGATTAAATTTGTGTTATCCGATTGTGTGACCAAGGAAAGACTTAAGGTTTAATACACTCGTTCTAAACAAGACGCTGATAACTTTTTTTTGAGCAAAATTCGGTGTTCCTACACTTCTCAATCTACCAAAAAATTTTGGCTAGGTTTGTCCAGGATATTTAATCCATCAACATGGGTATCTCAAAATATATCATTACAGATCTTATGACTGATATAACCGCGTTATAGGGAAAGTCTCATTATAGTGAAAACCTCAAGAAGAAGGTGTAGTCGCGTGAATATGTTTCTAAATGTCCGAGGACGGAGTCTCGTTTCTACTATCTGTAAGGTTCGATGATTCACATCAACGTGGCTTATGGATGTAAGTACCCAACTTACTTGGCAGTACTAGGATGTATCGCGACCTAAGTCTTCCTACTAGTGGCCCGAAATGAATAGTCCAACTATCTGTTTCGTCGATAGGTGTTTATCTCGTTTAAGGGGAGTTGCATTACCTATTGGATAAAGTTGTATCAGTCGGGACCGCTCCAGGACCCAACAGCAGCGACCATAACGTCAATACTATAACAAATGGTGATGGGATGCCGAGAATGAGGACATTTCGAGAAACAATATTCCCAGAATAAAGTTTAACAAATGGGAGGAGCTCGCGGAAGAGCTTATGCGATAGACGGCGGATTATGGTACTCAGTCGCTAGTTTGAGGACGAATCAACTCCATTAACTCAAGTGTGTAACAAGTCTGTTAGTTCCACGAACAGTTCGTGATCGCGAGGATTAGCAACGGCAAAAGTAATAACTTAAGAATGTGATAAGGTAGCTCCAAGTGAGGCCTTAAGATTCTGCTGAGTGGTAAGACACGATTGTGTTTCTAGACCTTTTTAACGGATTCTGGTGATTATCGAGTTCAGGTTCATACTCGTGTCATATCGGATACCATTAAGCCCACTCATTTATAATTCATTACTTACATAAAGGAGCGTCCTAATTTATGTAAGTAATACATAAAAACTTATGGATTCTGAATTTACAATTTCCTTATTACTGAAGAGTGCGTCCTAATCCCATTCAAAAAAAAGAGATTATAAATCATCCTACTTAATAATTTCTGATGCAATACGCGTACTCACATAAACCTTCCAAGGTGATGAATGACATGACGATAGCATGTGCTCTAGATATAATGTACGAGTGTTCCGGAACATCGTCCTTCGGAGACTAGGGGAGTAAAACATCAGGGGAAATCAGCATAGTTTCAAGATATTTAATAAGTACTCTGTTAGAGTAAATAATGTAAAAGTCTCGATTACAGCCAGTCAACATAGAATTATCATATAATAACCTCCTATTACAAGTCCGCCATACAGACTTGTAATACTCGAATCATAATATCCCATGTGAACAGAACTGTGACGGGTTTTCTTAACATAGCAATTATCCTATAAATCTTCCTATTACAACTCCCGCCCATACAATCTTGTAAAACTTAGATTCAAACATATACCATGTAAACAAAAAATTTTGACGGTCTTACGCGTAATACGGTAATTGCATAAAGTGTATGAAGTAAAAAATATTCTTAGAGACCAATGTTTAACTTACATGTCTGAAACGAAGTTAGACCATTGTGCATCCCAAAATTGTCCCTAAGAGGTATGATGAGACCCCATTAGTGTAACTTATAATGTCTGAGGTATAAATAAGACCATTGTGCAACTCACAATGTCTTAAGAAATGTACTGGTATTTATATAATAACCCTTATATAAATAAGTGTACGATGTACGCAAAAAGGATTGCAAGCATATATATTATATATATATATGTATGTCAAGTAACCATTTAAGGTAACAAGTAACCTAAGCACGCAAGCAAGTAGAGTGTATGCACTTTGAAAATGTTTAATATGATGCAATATTTGTGAAAAGGTTATAGTCTAGGGTAAAATGTGCAACCTAGTTCTCTATAACCAGTGCTCTGATACCAATCTGTAACACCCCCAAAAATACGTGTCGCAGCGGAAGTATGTCCGGGGGAGTTACTTCATAATACACAGCGCTAGATACAAGAGAACGACCTCTAAATGTGTCGTTTGAAAAGTAATCTCGTTGATTTCCTTGAAAATGATATAACATTTGTCTCATAATTGCATCACAATGAAAAGCTTGAAAGCGATACAACGAGATTTGATCATTTGTATATAAGTAGAAATCCATAAATGAAATCTTGTCATTTTAGACTCCAATGCACACCAGATAATCCAAGCATCTAATTCACCTGAGAAAAACATGCTTAAAAGTGTCAACATTAAAGTTGGTGAGTTCATAGGTTTCTGTAAATATAAACGTAAGTTCCAATGAATGTATCTGCCCACTGTATCATCACAGTGCCATATAAAAACGTTTAGTGACTACTGTCTCCCTACAGTATCATAAAATGATTGTATGACCATTTAAATCCTTAAATGTCCTTCCAAAATGTATAAATATATGTTCAAATCCAAGATTTGTAAAGTATGCATGACCATTGTATCCAATACAATAGTCATCATTTGTGATTATGATTACACACCTAAGTTCATGAAACTGCGACGTAGACTTATTTGTATGCCACTTTATTCAAGGCACAGTAAGAATATACCCATCGTAGGTGTTCCCTCCAAGAACACCCGGGCAGTATTACAAGAATATGTTCCCATCATGGGTATTCCCTCCAAGAACACCCGGGCAGTAATACAAATAATATGTTCCCATCATGGGTGTTCCCTCCAAGAACACCCGGGCAGTAATAAAAATAATATGTTCCCATCATGGGTGTTCCCTCCAAGAACACCCGGGCAGTAATGATTGTTGGCCCCGCAGGCGCCAATCCAATCGTAATCCGACATGGTATAACGTTCGTTCCCAGTGATAGCTAGTCACCCGAACGGGGATTGTCAATCCCAAATAGATCTATCTTATAACATTCGCGCTTACCCTCCGAGTAATTAACAGTTCATGCAACTTAAGCTAATCCATAATCATAAAAGTATAGTATGTGTTTACGTTCAAAAATTAAACCAAGTATTGTATCTCCTCGCGAGATATATAAATGAGTATGTAAACCAAACAGGTAATCAACCATGTAAATGCATTAGTAAACAAGCATGTTCTCACCCCAAAAATATATGTAAAACATGTAAAACGTGGGGCTATAAACTCACAATATCCTTTAAAAACAATCACATTGTTATAAGGTAACCGAGTAAGTATAAGAGTTTGTAGACAAGCATGTATCCCCCTCGCGGGTTTATAAAACATTCAAAAGATTGAAAAGCGAGGTTATGAACTCACCTTTGAATGTTGAGAACGATTGACAGATAGGCAATATGATATGCCCGACCACAACGGAATAAAAGCGCTCGATCAATAAGTTTGCAGCTTAACCTTAACTGCAAAGTCCTACTACCTAGGATATGAATTTGGGTTCCCGATGAATGTTTGACGTCAAACGCGGACACGTTGACAAAAGATTTAGATTTAAAGTTGTAATAGTTTGGTGGTTGGTTAAATAAATAATTTGAAAAGTAACGCAACGTGTGTAATATATTCTTTATATATTACAATAGAAAATAAACCCATAAATAACTCGTCCGTGAGTTATATATAATAAAAACAATCCTGAAGATTAATGTACGTATATAATGCTTATGCAATTATATATAATAAGGTGAGTAATGAATAAACCAATTATTTTGACCCACGATTTCTGAAATCACCACTTAAATGAATAAAATGTTATCTTATGTAAACGTAATCGTACGATTTAAGATTAACCAATTAATAAACTATTTTGTAAAGCTTTTACAATAATTATTATGTTATCTGTATAGCTGACGAATTATAAAATATAAAAAATATTTATAAACTAAATTTCGTTAACCACGACGGTCCGTGGCTAAATTGCGTAACCACCGGTTCGATTTTAATATTTATATCAAATCTTGGTATATTTTTATTAGTTAAGGTTATATATACCAAACGAACCCTTGTTGATCTTTGAGCTAAACCAAACGCACCCGTTTGGCAAATCAGCCAAACCAAACACCACCCCTTTTGCCTAAAACCCAGATCCAAACGCCCCTTTTTGGGCTGCCATAAACCAAACAGCCCTCTTCGGCTGTTAAACCCACGACCAAACGCACCCTTATGTTGTTTTTAATATCAAACGCACCCCTAGGTGCTAATAAGAAAGCCAAACGCACCCTAATCCGCGGTTGCTAAACCCCAAACGCACCCCTTCCGTGCCTACATCAAACCCAACACATCCTATGGCTGATATTAACCCAACCGCACCCTTTGTGGTGATAAAACCCAAACCAAGCGCGCCCTTGGCTGTTTCGCAGCCAACCCAAACGCACCTGTGGTGCTTTCTGTTGAACCAAACACACCCACTGTTGTTTGAGACAACACCAAACGCACCCTAGTGGGCTGTCAAAACCAATCGCACCCTTGTGGTGTCGACGAGAAACCCAACGCACCCTCGTGGGTGTTTTACAAAGCCAAACACACCCTGGTGTGCTTCATTTATCCAAATCAAACGCACCCTTTTTGGTGGTGAAGAACCGAACGCACCCTGTCGGGTGGTTCCATAAACCCACGCACCCTAGGTGCTTTTACCGAAGAAACAAGCACACCCCTACGGTGGCTGTTTTTATAGCCAAACCAAACCACCCTCGTGGTGGTTGTCACCACAAACACGCCCTTCGTGGCTTTTAACAAACCAAAACGCACCCTCGTTGGTGGTATAACCACCAAAATAAACACCCATTTCGGGTTGTTTAACAAACCCAGCAGCACCCTTGGTGATGGAGAGGGTGGTGCGTCGTCGGAAAAATGAGAGGAGGTGGGGGGTGACGGTGGAAACGAGATGATGTTGTTGGTTGTGGCAGTGGTGACGACGTGGTGTGGCAGCGGGGGTTCGCGATGGTGGTGGGGACGAAGGTAAGGCGCGTGGCGGCGCATGGTCCCGTAGATCATAGATCGGGCGACGAGAAACACTTTTGGACTCGCCAACTCGACGGAAAAGTTTTCCAGCGGTGACACGGCGGCGGTAACGGTGGCCGGAGGTGGCTGCCGGATTTTGGGGAGAGGGAGAGAGAGAGCATTGTGTGTGTTTATAAACAAAAAAAATGAAAAAATATATAAAACTTTTATTTATATATAAAAGTTTAAAATGGAATTAGAAATTATGTAATAGTTTAGGGTTTATTGTGTAACTTTTTAATATAGTTTTTATAACTATCGGTTCGGGACTCTTTTGAACTAGTTAACGGTTGATTCGAGACATGAAACTCGCGCCATTGTTTTCCAAATCATTTTTCCGATAAAAACGAGTATTTCTTTGATAATATTTCATAAATATTTTTATAACATTTATAAAAATGTTCGTTATTTATTTGGTGAACCGGTTACGTCTCGTCCAAGAGTAAAACTAGAAATAAATTTTAACCCGTATATTCGCGTTATCAACAAACGTTTTCGAATAAAATGATGACTAATTTATTAAATATTTTTATTTAATAAAAGTGTTAATTAAATATAACATAATTATTCTCTCATTTCTAAATCTTGCGAGGGCATTTCAGTCACTTTCTGACTGTTTTCGGGTCTCTGTCAAAACTGAAAAGTTGTCAGGAATGTGGTTTTACATCAAATTGCTTTAGAGTCCGAATAATGAAAACGTGATTTAATGGTTCGTTTTTGATACGTCAACTATTAATTCATATATATCTTTTTCGTTTTCAAGCCAAATAAGTTAAAAATAACTTCCACTTGGGAAACATAATAATAAATATGATTTATTATTTGAAATATGTTCCGAAAATTTTACCGGTCACGCAGTAATTGTTTTTACGAGGCAATAAAAGACCAAAAGTCAAAAAGTCAAGTCAGACCCAAAAAGTCAAAGGGTAAAATCGTCATTCAAAAATTTGAAAATTCTCGGATGTTACATTTCTTCTTGTAGCTGTCTAGCAATTTCAGCATCTCTGGCAACCCTTTGTCTTTCTTCCTCATCAATCTGTTCTTGCAACCTTATAGCTTCTTTATAACACCTTGTGTTTTCAAGTCATTGACGACGTCAACAAATCCGCAATGTACTTTTTGTAATGTACGTGTTCACTTTAAATCATAAGCGATATGTTAAATCGCGTACGCCAAAAATTAGCGTTCAATGTAAACGAGCATCAAACAATTAAATGTTTACATCAAGCAAGAGTTATATAATTATTTTGAGGATAATTATTAACTTTGTTCATTTTATTTTTATCGGATACGTTAAGTGTATACGTTTCGCGATAAATTGCGTTTAGGCACTCCCAGAACCACAAACGAGAATGAAGAGTTCTACTAGTGCTAGCAGATGACAGTCTTCAGGCAATACCAAGAACAATAAGATCTTGCAAATAACCAGTAGCAACCCAAAGAATAAAGTACAAGACCATCTTAGGAGTGTTAAATCAAATTCAAATAAAAAGAATCGTGTTATTGAACCTATCTGTAATGCGAATGTTAAGCATACAATGTTAAATGCGAATTCTAAATTAATTTATGTTAAATGTAATCAATGTATGTTTGATGCAAATCATGATGTGTGTTTTCTTAAATTTTTTAATGATGTGAATGTGCGTTCTAAATCTAAATATGATAAGAGGAGCAAACACAAGAAAACTTAGAAACCTACTAGTAAAGTGTTTACTGATATGGGATATAGGTGGAAACCTTCAAGACAGACCTTCATTATAGATGGAAACACATGCCCTTTAACTAGCATCACCTCCACTAAAGTAGAGCCTCTTAAGGAAACCACTTCAAAAATAGTAACTACTCCTAATCCAAAGATTAAGATATATCGTAGGAAAACTAAAGTTGCAAAATCGGTAAATTTGAGCAATGAACCTAGTATCTTTGGATCTAGGCATTCTAACATTTTGAACCTAACAAAAATTGGGGATCCACTGCTTCAAATTCTCCATCCTATTCTCTTGTCAATTTTAGGTTGTCCAAATTGTTCTCTAGTATTTGGACTCCAGATGCTCCAAGCATATGACAGGAAACCGCTCTCAACTTATCAACTTTGTAAACAAATTTTTGGGTACTTTCAGATTCGGAAACGATCAGATCGCAAAGATAATGGGTTATGGTGACTATAAGCTTGGGAATGTTACAATCTCGCGGGCGTATTATGTTGAGGGTCTCGAGCACAATTTATTCTCTGTGGGTCAATTTTGTGACTCGGATCTTGAAGTTGCATTTTGGAAACACACATGTTATGTTTGGAATTTAGACAATGTTGATTTACTTTTCGGATCAAGATATACAAATTTGTACACCATTTTTCTAGATGATATGTTGAAGTCTTCTCCAATTTGTTTGCTATCTAAAGCTTCGAAGACTAAAATCTGGTTATGGCATCGACGATTGTCTCATTTAAACTTTGGTACTCTAAATCAGTTGGCTAAGCAAGGTCTTGTTCGAGGTGTACCAAAGCTGAAATCCGAGAAAGATCATTTATGTTCGGCATGTTCTCTAGTGAAAAGAAAGAATTCCTCTCATAAACCCAAAGCTGATGACACTAATCAAGAAAAACTCTATCTTTTGCATATGGATCTGTACGGGCCAATGTATGTGGAGAGTATAAATAGGAAGAAATATATCTTGGTTATCGTCGATGATTACTCAAGATTTACGTGGGTTAAGTTTTTGAGATCAAAGGATGAGGCTCCTGAGGTCATCATCAAATGCTTGAAGCAAATACAAGTTCGTTTGAATGCTACTATCAGAAATGTTTGTATAGACGATGGAACCGAGTTTGTGAATCAGACTCTTAAAGACTGTTATGGAAATGTTAGAATCTCACATCAAACATCTGTTCCACGCACTCCACAATAGAATAGCATTGTCGAAAGACGGAACCGTACTTTAGTGGAAGCTGCTCGTACCATGTTGATATTTTATAAAGCTCCATTGTATCTATGGGCAGAAGCAGTCTCAATAGCATGTTATACCCAAAATCATTCCCTGATACGTCTTTGCTACAACAAGACACCTTATGAGCTTATGCATGAGAAGAAACCTGATTTATCATTTCTCCATGTCTTTGGTTTGTTATGTTATCCGACTAATAACAACGAGGATTTAGGTAAATAGAAACCGAAAGCTGATATAGGTATTTTTGTTGGCTATGCTCCTGCAAAGAAGGCTTTCCAAATTTACAACAAAAGAACCCGACAAATCATGGAAACAATTCATGTTATGTTTGATGAGCTGATAGCAATGGCTTCTAAACCATACAGTTCAGGACCCGGGCCTCAACTCATGACTCCTGGAATACTCAGTTCAGGACTCGTGCCAAATCATCATTCTTGAACACCTTATGTCCCACCTACAAAGAATGATTAGGATATCTTGTTCCAACCAATGTTTGATGAATTCTTTAAACCTCCACTAAGTGTTGTTTCACCAGCTCCCGTAGCTATTGCTCGAAGACCTGCTGATCCAACCGGTTCATCTATGTCAACTTATCTTAAACAGGATGCACCATCTGCAAGAACTTCATCAAATCAAGAACAAGAACAATCCCCAGTTATATCTAAAAGTATTGAAGAACCGCTACAATTTGCACAGTTTAAATCTAGTATATTTCAAGACACTCCTTCAGAGGAATCATACTCAAATGTGCAGTCATCCCATACTTTATTGGAACTTCTTGGTAAATGGACTAAGAATCATCCATTAACAAATGTGTTTGGAGATCCTTCTCGATCAGTCTCCATAAGAAATCAACTTAAGACTGACGTTATGTGGTGTTATTTTGATGCCTTCCTTATTTTAGTTAAGAAAAAGAATTTTAAAGAAGCAATGCTTGAATCCTCCTGGATTGAAGCCATGCAGGAAGAAATACATGAATTTAAGAGACTGCAAGTTTAGGAATTAGTACTGTGTCCAGATCTTGTAATGTTGACCAAACTAAAGTGGATCTACAACGTCAAGAAAGACGAACTTGGGGGCGTACTAAAAAACAAGGCTCAATTGGTTGCTAAAGGATACCGTCAAGCAGAGGGGATTGATTTTGAGGAATCATTTGCACCCGTTGCCAGACTAGAAGCCATTCGTATCTTCATTGTAAATGCTGCCAACAAGAACATGACAATCTACTAGATGGATGTCAAAACTACTTTCTTGAATGGCGAGCTACGCAAAGTGGTTTATGTTAGTCAACCAAAAGGATTTGTAGATCAAGAAAACCCAAATTAGGTGTACAGGCTCAAAAAGGCACTTTATGGTCTCAAGAAGGCTCCACGCGCGTGGTATGACATGTTGTCCAGTTTTCTACTATATCAAGAATTCTCTAAAGGTGCAGTCAACCCAACACTATTTGTCAAGAAAGCAGGCCGCGACATCTTATTGGTAAAAATTTATGTCGATGATATACTATTTGCCTCTACTAAACTTGCTATGTGTGATGAATTTACTAAAACAATGTCTTCTAAATTTAAGATGTCGATGATGGGCAAAATGTCTTTCTTTCTTGGACTTCAAATTTCCTAAAGTCCTAGAGGCATCTTTATAAACCAGTCTAACTATGCTCTTGAAATAATAAAGAAATATGGTATGCAATCTAGTGATCCCGTTGACACACCTATAGTAAACAAAAGTAAACTGGATGAAGATCTACAGGGGAAACCGGTCGATCCTACACATTATCATGGTATGATTGGTTCCCTTATGTATCTTACATCCAGCAGACCAGACCTTGTATTTGCAATGTTCATGTGTGCCCAGTATTAGGCAAAGCTTACCGAAAAGCACTTACATGCAGTTAAGCAGATCTTTCGATACCTGAAAGGAACCAGTGATATGGGTCTTTGGTATTCAAAAGATTCTTGCATTACTCTAACAACATATGCAGATCCAGACCACGCCGGGTGTCAAGATACTAGACGTAACACATCTGGAAGTGCACAATTCTTGGGGGATAAGCTTGTCAGCTGGTCATCCAAGAAGGAAAAGAGCACTGCTATCTCTAGTACAAAGGCTGAATATATAGCCTTATCTGGGTGTTGTGCTCAAATCTTATAGATGAGATCACAACAACAGACTATGGGCTTAAATTTAATAAGATTCCTCTGTAATGTGATAACAAGAGTGCAATCGCTTTATGCTACAACAATGTTCAACACTCAAGATCAAATCATATAGATGTGAGATACCACTTTATTAAGGAGCAAGTAGAAAATAGAGTGGTGGAACTCTACTTTGTCAGAACAAAATATCAGCTAGCAGACATCTTCACCAAAGCTTTACCTCGAGAAAGATTCAACTTCTTGATAGAACAGCTTGGAATGAAAAGCATGTCTCTCGAAACTCTGAAAAGTCTGGCGGAAGAAGAGGAAGAGTAATGGTAGTAACTCTTCACATATCCTATGTACTATATGTAAATAAGAAAATATAAAAACTCAAAAAGATTTTTCATTTTTATAAAAATTTTCAAAAAAAAATACAAAAATATAAAACCATAAAATCAAATAGAAAAATATAAAATAAAAAAATAAAAAAATGCGTTCTTGACATGTCTTTTGGAATCGATAATATTTACGACCTTAAAAATGTCATTCAACAATGAAACGGGGTTGTAAATAAATTTCGAACAAAAGTTCTAAATGTTTTCAAAACATGTCAATGGCTTGCTGTTATTTTAGACAGCAACCCGATACTCATTTTAAAGGCAAGTATTTCGTCAAAATGAAAACTTGACCTCTCAATGGGAAATGCATTTTTCTCAGGTATGAATTACTTCATATTCATACAAAGGCTTGTGTATACTTTGCTACACAACCCGTGTAAACTAAAATAAGTGTACGTGTCAGTGCATTTATTTTTCAAAATAAGAGAAATCTTTTTTTTGGTGGTATAAAAGTGTTGATTTTCAAAATAAAGTCAGTAATATCAATTTATCATCAGAAATAATATTTTTAAAAAGAATTCTATCACTCAAACAATGTCTACATATAACACCCCGTATTTTAGGACAATGTACGACGTTAATAAAGTCACCATTTATTTTTAGTATTGTACGTGTTTGTTTTTAATGGAAATCGTTACGTTAAATCGCGTAAGCTAAAACAAAATGATCAGTTAACGTAAACGGGCACCAAACAATAGTTTACGTCAAACAAGTGTTAAATAAATATTACGAAGATAATTTATAACTTTTCGTATTTTTTTTAAGATATTTTTCTAGATATTTTATTAGATATTTTTCTAGATATTTCTTTAGATATTTATCTAAAATATCTTTTAGATATTTTCCTTTAACTTAACCCTAGTTAACTTAACTAGAGTTTCTTAACCTTAGTTAAGCCCTATATAAAGGCTTAACTAGTAAGAAAAACATACAAAACACATTCCTAAGGTGTAAAACACAATCTCTCCCTTTCTCTCTTATACACCCCACGGCTCAAAACCCTCTCCAAACCAAATCCATAGTTTGATTTTCTTTCACCATATTAGTGTTTACATATCATACTTAAGGTATTCTAAGAAGAATTGAAGGATTGGTTAAGCTTTGAAAGGGTTTTAACAAGTTATTGCAAGATTAGGGTTTCAAACCTAATCTAGGGTTTATAAGCTTGTAAGCTTTGGTTTTGAATCTAAACACGGGTTTAACATTCATTTCTCATCTCATACTTCATCCCTAAGGTCTTCCTAATTCCTTCATACTTTTTATTATCATTATTTTATGTGTAATATGTTATATTTAGCTAAATCACCATTTAGGGTACTTTTGAATATGTAAAATGAATATTTACTTATGATCATTGTTTTGTGAACTTATTTACATGCCATATGGATGCTAATATGATGTTAAAAGGAATGTATAAGTGTTTTGACATGATGCTTAAGAGTAAACATATATATGAACAAATTAGGGTTTCTAAAAGGTCCTAAAAACAAGTTTTAAACACATTTTGGAAATAAATATCTTAGGGGCTGTTTAAGATTCGAAATTTACATATAAGTTTTATGATTTTATAAAATACTACATGTCACAAGGATCGAGGGGTCATAAAGAACTCGAAAAACCGATTAATAACGAAGAAGATACGCTATTTACAAGTTTACGATAGTTAATACTTTTATAAAACAATTTTTATAAAAAGTACTATTCACCACAGAAACTTATACTTTATAAACATCCATAATATGATAAAACTTTCAATTACGAGAACGTGCTCGAAAGAATCGCTAAAAACGGAGCTATAACGAATAAGATACGACAAAAACGGGTTTTACGTTAATTAAAAGTATAAAAATAATTTTATAGCTGTTGTGAACAGTAAAAACACTATTCATCGCAGAATATCAAAAACTTGAAAATGTAATATTTTGATCACTCGTCTTACTACGAAGACGTGGACGTAAGAAACGCGAGCAACAGACTTAAAACGACCAAATTAGGTCATTTTTACGAAAAGTATATTTATAAACGTTTTCACTTTATAAATATTATTTTACTAAAACGATTAGTCGGTGATTATGCTATATAGAATATTGAGTGGTTATCAAAGTGCTATAATACTAGGGAGTTTCATAATGAGGCCTCTTCGGATGGCGTACCGACGAGTTGTTGGATTTACGATTTAAAGTGTCCTAACTCCTCGTACGTCATGTCATGACCTCTTAAATTATGATAGCCCGAACGATAGTACGATGTAACAACTATAGGATTATATAATGTTATTAATTAAAGTACTCGGTACTTATACGACCTATATTGAATTAGGTTGCATTCGGGAATAATCGTGAAGCATTCCCACACTTGATATAAATTATCAGATCACTCACTTGAGGTGAGTTCATAGCCCCACACTTTTTACAGTTTTACTGATTTACTATTATCTGGGGTGGAAACATGCTTTGTTTTACAAATTGGACGCAAGTGGATATTTTGCATTGATTACATGTTTGCCTAAGTAGCGATAACCCAAGTTAAGCCCATTATCATGAACTGTCAATTGCATAGATGTAGTTGGGAATTACATTATGTGAGCGCGAATGTTATTTAATAGATCTATTTGGGAAACGACCTCCCCGTTCGGGTGACTAGCTATCACCGGGAACGAACGTTATAGCATGTCGAATCAGGGATGTTTCGGGTTAGAACATCATTTCGGGCTGAGTAGCAATATTTTGCGAACAAGACTGTCGAGCTTCAGTGTCATGAGCTTAGTGTAAATGTAATCTGGTTTTGTGATTGTTTGCATATGTTGTAACATCACGGGAAAGTCTTGCGGTCCTGCATAATTTAAATACATAAACCTATGAATTCACCAACATTTTTGTTGACGTTTTAAGCAATGTTTTCAGGAGGTCAATAGGCACGAGGTGCCAAGGATGCATTGGGTTACGTTTTGGATTGCACGCTTAAAGACTTTTATATCATATTTTGGGAAATCTATGTCATCTTTTGTAATATTAAACAAGGAACAAGTGAAGCTATAAGCTTTTGTAATATGTCTTTTAATTAAATCCAATGTATCAATTTAAACGACTTTTTGTGTCGTTCTTATATATATCTTGTGCTGTTGATCTTGAAGTAACACGCCCCGGATCCTTATTCCGCTGCGACCCATTTTGGGGGTGTTACAGATTGGTATCAAGAGCCAAGGTTATAGAGAACCAGGTCAAAATGTTTTTGCTGGACTATAACCGTTTTCAAACATTGCATTCATAAAAAGGGTTTTTATGGGACACACTATTTGTTGCATTAGTGGGACTAGATGCATTCATAATTGATATACGTGGTTATAATATATTACGTATATTACAATAAGAGCCTTATATAATATACTCTTATAAGTTATTTCTTCTGGTCACAGTGCGATGTGATCTTATTTTATTTACGACGCATATGTTATGTTACGTTATGATTGTATTGAAATCTAACGGGTATTGTATTTTCTTGTGATTTAAGAACATGGCACCAAAAAGAGCCACAAGATCAACCCGAGTCCCACCAGTTACACCAGCTCCAAATGCAACAACCACAACTGTTACTGAGGCACAACTTCAGGCCTTAATTAATCAAGGAGTTGCTGCTGCAATGGCTGAAGCAGAAGCAAGCAGAGTTAGGAATGGCTATAATAGCAATGGTTCAGGACCAAGGCCAGCACAAACTGCTCGCGAATGCTCTTACTCTGAATTCTTGAAATGTAAACCTTTGGACTTCAAAGGCACTGAGGGAGTCGTCGGACTCACTCGATGGTTCGAGAAAATGGAATCTGTGTTTAGCATTAGCAATTGCCCAGCAACTAGCCAAGTCAAATTCGCGACTTGCACTCTGCAAGACGATGCTCTTACATGGTGGAATTCCCATGTTAAGACCACCACTCCAGAAGTAGCTCATGCCATGCCATGGGCAGTTTATTTGTTAGTTTTGTGTATTGTGACGGTGTTAGAACCCTAGTTTAGTAGCTAGGAACCCATAGCAATAATCTTGGTGTTATTTCATGTTCTTGGTTGCGGTTTGTGCATAAAAGGGTGTTTGAATGCTTGTTTATGAGTATATCTAATTTTTCTGTGGTTATGTATTCCTTAGATGTATTTTACAAGGTTCTTAGCTTTCTTGTTTGGCTAAAAGTGATTTACACTTCTTGAAAAATGCTCAAAAATGCCTAATAATGATTCAAAAGGTGTTAGTTGTTATTCTAAATGATTGATAATATCTCCTAAGTGATAAATGTCATTTGAGTTACATGTTTGCATGTTGAGAGTGTCAAAAATTCTGAGTAAAGAGTTTCTACCTTAAATGCTGCGAAACATGTTATGCTTGAATGCTGCGGAGCATGTTTATATGACCACTGCGGAATGTGTTTAAATATTCACTACGGAATATGTTTCTTTCATGACTCCGGAATATGTATTCAATTTGACTGTGGAATATGTATTCAATTTCACTGTGGAATGTGATTAAATATTTATTGCGGAATGTGTATTTAACTTGTCTGCGGAATATATATTTAACTTCACTGCGGAATATGTTTATGTGTTCACTGTTGAATATGTTTTTGTGATTTCTGCGGAATATGTTTTTTACATATTTTTGCAAAACATGCAATTACACTATTACAGGGGTGACAAATTCTGCGGAATGTGACATTTTGTGAAAAGAAAGTCTGCCGAAACTTTGTAAAATCCTGCAGAATATGTTAAACATTACAGATTAACCAGAATTGACTTGTTTGACCAATGACCACACATTGATTGTTTGTCTTGGGTTGACTTTGACCAAAATTGTAGACTTTCTCTAGTTTGACATATTTTGTCCATCTAATCCTAGTTGACTAATTTAATTTGTTGTATCAGACTTAGTCACTTGAAGCATAAACATATCAACAACAATGTCACTTAAAACAAATCTCATCCACAAGGATACATAATCTAATTAGTCAAATATAAACTGTATTGGATAATTTCTTAAGCAAAATCATTGAGACAAGAACATGTCAATAGCGCTCGTGATGAGAAGTTGGTTTCTACTAAAGACCGAGTCAAGATTGGAAAAAGCAACATCAGAATTGATCCAACCTTAACTCAAAAGGAGAAAACCTATCAAGTCATCTTAGATATCATCAAGGACACTCTCTGCTACAATTCCTTTCTCATTACTGCTGATGTACATGAAACTTACATACAGAAGTTCTGGTTCACCATAAAAAAGGTCCAGAAATCTTCTTTCTATCAGTTTGTCATTGACAACAAGACGTGTTAAATTAATGTGGAACTATTTCAAGAAATTATTGATATTTGCCCAAAAGTTCATAATCAGGAGTTCACCGTACCTCCATCACATGATTCACTCATGGAGTTTCTTCTGGAACTAGGCTACAAGGGTCAACTGAGACACATCTCTGAAATGTTTGTTGATCAAATGCATCAACCATGGAGAACCCTTGGAGCTATCATCAACATATGCTTATCGGGGAAGACGTCAAGCAATGACAGACTCCAACAATCAAGAATTGAAATTTTGTAGGGCATATACCACTTGGCAAATGTTGATTATGCTGCCTTGATCTGGGAAGATCTGTAATATCAAATTGACAACAGGCAGTCAAAAGTTAGAAGACGTGATATCATGCCCTATCCAAGGTTTACCAAAGTCATCATTCACTACATCATGTCTAAACACAAATCAATTTCAAAGAAAAGGCTCATGTTACAACACAGTTTATAATGATGCTGTGTTGGATAGATTAAAGTTCATCAATAAAGGAGATATGTACCAAGTTTATAGAAAGCCTATTCCAGATACATTGATAACTGATGACACCAAGATTTCTAAAGCATACAAGACATTCATTGCCATATCCACTGGGTTAATTCCTCAAAAGAAAGGGAGAGACAAAGCAGCTCAGGGAACCAAAGCCGCCATTATTCCAAAGAAAAAAAAGCCAAAGAAGAAAGTGTCAATCCGTGAAGAATCAGATGACAAAGAAGAAAGGTTAGTCAGAAGAAAACCCAGGGGTGTAGTCATACAAGATACTCCACAAGTCTCAAAGAAGAAATAAACAGATCCGTCTCAAAAGCTGAAGCTAAAAGGCATTGAATTGATATCTAATGCAGCACAATTGGAAATTGACACCCATAAAGCAATCAAGGCTAGCAAACATGAAAACATATTCCAGTATCAATCTGTTAGCTCAAGTGAAGGAGCTGGTCTTGGACCAGAGGTTTTTGATGAGCCAACATGGAAATTTGCAGTCTCAAATGAAGGAGCTGGTACTTCACCAGAGGTTCTGGATGAGACAAAAGAAAAAGTGAAGCTCAATATTATCTTAAAGATTGGGGTTTCACTAATGATGAGACATTTATTTGAAGACAAAGAAGAGAACCCAGAAGACATACCGTGGGTGTCCACTGATGATGATGAATCTGAGAATGATGATGAAGAAGATGATGTGAGTATTGATATTGAAAAGACTAATGATGAAAGGACGGACACTGATGTTGAAGATCAGGTAAAGGGTGTAGCATAAATGAATATTGCTGAGGAAGCAGAAGAGGAAAATACTAAAAGAGTTGAAGAACAAAAGGACGATGAAGAACTCAAGGTTGATGAAGAGCAAAAAGGAGATGATCAAGCTGGAGATGAACAATTAGTGGTTCTTGTCTCAACTACACAAAAAGAGATGCCTAGTCCGCTTCAATCTACCTCCAGTCATTTTGTCTCTTCAAATTTTGGTAATCAGTTTATTAATTCTCCTAATGCATCTATTATCAGTACAATTCCAGAAAATGCCAAAGCAAAAATCAATTCTTTGTTAGATATTCAAATCCAACAAGATGTTCCTCATATTCAGCAAGAACCATTTCATATTGTCAAAGTGTCAGTTATTCTTGAACCAACACAAATACCACCAACTATACCACCAACTACACCACAACACCTCTACTACCAGCTACAGAAATTCCATCTACTTAAGTTCCCAACTCTGAAGCAGTAAAATCTGTTGTCTAAAGATTTACTAAATTGGAAAAAGCTGTCAAGGAACTCAAACAAGCTGATCATTCTACAACTATTCTTGCTTCAATCAAATCCCAAGTACCATCAGTATTCGAGGACTATCTTCGATCAAGTCTCCCAGATGCATTTAAAAGGTACTTCAGTCACACACTGAAGAACTTAAAAAGGAACTATCTGAGAAGAGGGACTACAAAGATGTTATTAAAGAGTCTGTTCAAGCTAACATTATCAACAAAGTCAAGAATTTTCTGCCAAAGTTTCTATCACAGGCAGTAAAGGAAGAACTTGAGAAGACTCCATCATCTTTCGGTCAATCTTCCTCCAAAGGTCAATCCGCTATTAAAGCATCTGAGTCTCTTTCTGAATATGAATTAAAGAATATACTCTATGCTAAGATGCATAAAATCCAATCTCACCTGACTTATGACACACATCAAGAGCTATATGATGCACTAACATGGTCAATGTTACTTGATGAAGCCACTATGAAAGAAGGTGACAAACCTGATAATGTTCTTAAGAAAAGAGACCGTGGATATGATCAAGATGAAGACCCTTCAGCTAGATCAAACCAGGGTAAGAAGACCAAAAAGAGAAGATTCAATGAGTCTGAATCATCCAAGAAGACATCCACCACCAAAGAATCATCTAAAGGTAAATCTCCGGCTAGAACGTCTAAATCTGGCAAATCTGTGACTGCAAAAGAATCAGTTAAAGAACCAATTTTTGAGATAGCTTCAGATGATGTTGAGCAAACCTTTGATGATAAGGTTGGTGATGCTGGTCAACCACCTCATATTGATGCTGATAAAACACAACCAGATGATGCGCCAAGGATTCCAAAGAAGGATTGGTTAAAGGAAGCTCCAAGGCCTGAGACACTTGATCCAGACTGGAATACAGTCAAAACTGTTGATGATACTCCAGAACAGTCATGGTTTAATGAGATAGTAAAAGCCGAGAAGCCTCCACTCACGTTTGAAGAACTGATGAGTACTCCTATTGATTTTTCTGCATTTGCCATGAATCGTCTCAAATTAAACAAGATCACAAGAGCAGATCTAGTGGGTCTAATGTTCAATCTACTCAAAGGTGTCTACAAAAGCTGTGTTGAATTGGTGTACAATATGGAGGAATGTTATCGTGCGTTGACAGATCAACTCGACTGGGAAAACCCTAAAGGTCACAAAAGCCAAGTTGATATGAGCAAGCCTTTACCCTTGCAAGACAAAGAAGGTCGACTTACAATTCACATTGAATTCTTCTTTAATAATGATCTTAAATACTTAAAAGCAGGAAACAAATAAAGATCATACTCCTCTTCCATTACAAAGACACCAGCTGCAAGGCATACATTGGAACGCATTGAAGACATGATTCCAACACTATGGAATCCGGTCATAATTGACTATGACAAGGATGCTGCTCTTGGAATATCTTACTTGGGACCACAACGTCAATAGTTTTACAGAGCTATGATCAACAAGGTCTCCAAACAAAAAGTCCTGTCAACTATGAGAATTCTAAGCGTTGTTAGTGTTCAGGTGGAAAAGAGATTTGGGTATGGCTACTTGAAGGAAATTATTATCAGGCGAGCTGATTAGAAACTTTACAAGTTTAAAGAAGGTGATCTTCCGGACTTACACCTTAATGACATTGAAGACAGGCTTCTCCTGATTGCTCAAAACAAGCTCTTTAACTTAAAAGGTGATGTGATTGTGGAATTTGTCATGGCTCTAAAAATGTTCACTCGAGGCATCATTATTAAGAACAGGATTCAAGACGTTCAGCTAGGTGTTGAAAATTACCAAAGAAAGCTCAACTTAACCAAGCCTCAAAGAACATGTCAGCATATCTCAGTCAAAGAACCATACACTCTAAACTATGATCCACCAGGGATTATCTATGAAGACAAGAGCAAGAAGAAAAGGATGATGCGTGTTGATGAGATCCATAAGTTCTGTGACGAGACTCTCCAATCAGTTTGTAAAATTCTTCATGAAAGGCTACTGAACTTTAAGTTTGGTTACAACAAAGACATGCCTTTAAAGGTGTGGATAGCAAAGCAAAAGAAATGCACATGCATCATGTTGAACAAGATTGATGATCTGCTGTTCAATAGATGACATCTGAGAAGCTTAGAAGTGCTGGTTGGTGGAAGGAAAACAGAGATGGACAAAAGACTGCTGTAGAGGACAGTATGACTATGTCATACTTAGTTTAAACATGTCAGGTCCTGTCTCATATCTTGTTTTGTATAATATATAAATATGTAGTGTACAAAAATAAGTATATATGTGTCAAGTATAATTTTTCATGATATTTTCATTAAATTCAAAATCTTTCAAAATATGTACTTAACACTATATCCTTCCCTTAATAATTTAGGGGGAGCACTAATATGTTCTAAATAAGCTTGCTAATTAGTAACATCCCTCCCTCGTACATTCTTAATCAATTGATATCCCAAATATCAAAAGATTTTGACATTTTAGATAAGGAGAGAAAATGTGATTAAAACAATGCAACTAATAAACATGATAAAAAAGGACTCAGGTGCTAGCTTCTCCCTTGTATGTGCAAAAGGCTTTCGATAATCGATGCACATATGTAGGAGGAGCATTTCCAAAAGATAAAAACTTCAAGGTACAAAATTCTTTGACTTATATCACACGTACCTTGATTGGTTTTTCAAAAGGGTTTTAATGGCAAGAATGGAGATACCTAAAAGACTGGCCATGCAATTAATTTTATGGAGTTATAAAGTGGTTAAGATAAGGTATATGTTCCATGATCCAACTAAAACCGGAGGGATCTACCCAGAGACATTCCATTAGATAGTATAGAAGTCATTAGGTATGATAAAAGGAGTAAAAGTAAGAATGAGGAATAATGCAGACTAAGACAGAGCTAACACTGGAACAAACCCAACAAGGTGTTAGTAATGAAGTCTTGGTAAGCATTGAAGGGGTTGAAGAATGAAAAGGAGTGTAAAGATAAAGGGTGATAAGAAAGAAGCCCTCCTTACACATAGGCAGAAACTGGGTCAATACATATGTTATCAGAAACACTAAGCTATTGTCGGGTATTGAAGATAGACATCATGGACCCAATGATGCAATGCACAACCATCCCTAGCCACTCAAGGTCTCTTAAAAGACTCTTGTTTCAATTTTCATGGAGACTAAACACATTATCTATTGACTTCCTCACTCCAAGTTAGTTGGTATTAAAAAGGTGGCAGTCATCTCCAGCCTGCGATTACTAAAACTAAAGTGCACTATTGAGTCTAGAGCCATAAGATATCATCCATAAATCTAACTAGGACACTATCTACCATTCACTTGTTCTTCATACACTATGAAAACAAGTAAAATATCAAGAGTCCTACGCATTATCCTCGTGATCTTGCCAGAACATCAGAGTGATACTTAAGTATTCACAACGACGATGGAAATCCTTCTAGAGCCAACATCAAACAAGCTCTATGCTAGGTAACTTGTGAGATCCTATATGGATCAAACTTGTAACATTTGATATCTATTCGGTCCAGACTATGAATTGACGGCTGACGAATTTTAAAATGCATAAAACTCTTGATGTGTTACAAAACCACTTTAGCAAGTGACACATCGGTTGATTTTCAAATCAATTTTTGATGCAATCGGTGAGACAGTAACTCACTGGTTTACTCATACCATGTTGTCTGCTTTAAGGCGCTCTAGTAATGACAACGACTAGTGTAGCTGCGAAACCTTGTCAAGGAGATTCTTTTGAATTCTACCTGATCACAGGCAATATTTATACTAATTAACGAGGAACCATGGTTATTACAACCGTATTCGGCGAAGTGACAAAGACACTTTTGTCCATATCTGTTGGTTATCACTAACCTAAACCTGCAGGTATTCCCAATGATGGCAGCAACTAGTCCAAGACGAGTCATATTTATAGCCACATGCTCATACCCGACCGAGATATGTTAAGACATGATGAAAGCTCAAGTACATGTTTCAAAAGACTTCTGCTACTCTGATACTGCACGTCTTCCTTGAAGTCATGAAGTGTTAAAGTTAAAGAATTTCAAGAAAGATGATTATACAAGCTTTCAAGATAAAAAAGGTATGAGCATGTCAGTCTGAAGGTCACAAGATCACAAGGAGGAAAAAGATTACAAGATGACGCAAAGATATGATGTTTGGCTGATGATCTCAAAGAAGCTTAAGATCACGATTTATCATGCAAGTTGAAGCAAGCTCAAGATCAAGCTCAAGATCAAGCTCACTACATATAGATACAAGATAAAGATATAAGAATCAAGACTACGAGCAAGATCGAAGACATTCATAGAATGCTAGGCTTATGTTTTTGTAACTTGTAGTGACCCCCCTTACGAGGAGATTGTTAAGAATCGAGAAAATACTCGGTCACTACCAAAATAGTATATTGTAGCTCATAGTCAATCGTTCGGTTACGTGTAAGCTAACCGGTCTAAGCCCATGGACTATCCATGGGCTTGCCGTCCATATGAGGTACTATATAAGCCCTCTCCATCCCAAGGAGAGGGTTTTGGTCATTTGTAAGAACTCTCATTTTATGTTATTTTACTTTCTCTCTCTACAAGTGCCATCCACTCTCTTTCTCTCTCTAGATTCTTATAGATATACTTGATTTGTGATATCATCAGTTTAGATGTTATCTAGCATAATGGAACCATTTTTGTGCTACTTAACCTCCCTAATTGCTTGATCTTGAATTTCATAGATATCTAGGCGTTTTGGCGAAAAGTGTCTAGTTTATTTTTACAAATTGGAGCTAGTCGTGTTAAGATTCGATACGTTAAGAGAATCTACAAGTCTAGAGAAGTTGTGGATAAAATGAAAAAAAATCGGCAAATTTTTTTTGTGTTATGCCTTTGGCTCACGCGCAGTGGCTGCTAGTTGGTGTTTAAACCGCCGGTTGGACCACTGCAGTGGTAGCAGTGGCCACCGGCTAGGTCATATGCTGCCGGTTAGACCACCACAGCAGATCCCATAATCGCCGGTTGTGGTGATGTCATTGGCCACTAGGTGGTTTGTCTGTTTTTTGCGTATCATTTTATTTTTATTCCAAGTTCTAGGTTAATTGTTGGTGATACTTGCCTTGTTTTTTTGCTTATAAATGTAGTTAATTTTACAGAAAGCTAAGTCGATCCCGATTCTAACTGAACCAAATCCGATTGTCACATAATATGCTAGGCAAGGTACATCAAAGAAAAGGAAAACAAGACAAATAGCGGGGGTTAAGAGTGACCATTTGAAGTGGAACGGTTTGGATGAAAATGAAAGGGATGCATATAATCAAAGGTTATCCAAGTTGCAAGCAAAGGCGATTAGTTTGCCTAAGTACATTGATTGGGTATTGTCGGAAAATTATCATATAAAGGAAGAGTTGGATGAATTGATAACAATAATCTTTAAGGTTGAAGAGATGGGAAAATTTAAGTGTCGTGCTATAAAAAGGGCATTAAAAATAAAGGAAGAAATTTATAAAGAATGGTGTCTTGAGTTCGTTTCAACTATTCATTTCGAGCCCATTAAGAAAGATGAAATGATAGAGAAGAAATGCACTTGGTTTTGTTTGTGTGGAAAAGAGCATAACTTTAATTTTTTAGAATATGAAATAGCTCTTGGATTATACAAATAAGAGAAGCTTTAACATCCATTGTTTAAAATATATTTTACCGGTTTGGATGTAAATGAAGATGGATTTAACCATAGGAGGTATTAGAAGTTCATTAGAAAGGAGAAGAGTTAGGATGATACAAGGCCTAAAGCTCTTGATATTCAAGACATGTTCACAAGGCTACTCTATAAGATAATTGTGAACTCATATGTGCAACGCTCTTCTAGTCAATATAAGTGTTTTATTGGAGATTTGTGGGTTATGCATTTCTTAGATAAGGAAGATCTAGGAATTAATGTGCCATGAGTTTTAGCTCAATACCTAGTGAATAAATCTGCGAGGTTGAGAAAGGCTAGTGATATTTATGGTGGGCACTATGTTTCTAGGATTGCTTGTAATCTTGGGTATTTTACACCGAGTGAGATTAAGAAGTGTTTGGCACCGATGGAAGGAACTTTGTTTGATAAGAAACTTTGAGAGCATTTTTGGATAGTGGAAAAATGAGGATTAAAGAGACTGATATTGTGGAGAAAAGGGGGTTAGTAAACTTAAAGATAAGGAGAGTGAGACTCGAAAGGTTTATAAGCCAAAGGAGCAAGATATGAGAGGAAAAGCGGAAGAAGTGGAAAAAGCTAATGCTTGGAGAGATGCGATGCTACTTAAAACCGGTTATCAGTTGGATTATGCATTGCCCATTCTCATTCATTTAGGCAAGAATAGTGGTTTTACTTTTGATTCTGATTATGACCCACCTATGGTACCACCATACCCTTACCCCACTACACCTTTTACTACTATGGAAAATGCGTCTAACGCGGATGTTGAGCATGTTGAAGAATCTTTGAATGATGATGGTGTAGGAGATAAGTATGGGGGAGACTTTGAGGATGAAGAGTCATCCATGACGGACACTAGTATGGGTAGCCATGAGAAGCAAGTAGTGAGTAGATTTTTGGGTAAGAAGAGAGGAGCAAGTGTAGAGTTAGAGGATGAGGATACAAAGAGTGACGAGACAGAGCACTCAGATAATGAAGATGATGACAATGCCGATGATGATAGGGATGAGGAGTGATCGAGATGATAACATGGATTTTTCAAATCTTGTAATCAAATATGTATCTATTCCTTCCATGTTCTTTATTTCTACTACTTTTATTATTATTACTTTGTAGGATGTTATGTAATTTTATTCTCTAAATAATAATTGGTGCTTTATCTTTATTATTGAGTCGTAGTTTGTTTTTGTATTATTTTTTCACAGGATGATGCAGATTATGTTGTCATATATGAGATGGTCAACTTTATGCGGGTTGCGTTATCTTGACTCAACCTAGACGCTTGCTTGAGACCAGATATGACCGAAACCTATTTTCTAGGAAGTATTGTTTTACCTTTTTCTTTTCCCTATTTCCTTTACTTTGAAGTTTATTTTTCACATTAAGGATAATTCAAAACTTAAGTGTGGGGGAGGGAAGTAAATAGGAAAAATGAATTTATTTTAAAACTTTTTAATAATTTTTAGACTATTTAAAAAAATTAGTATAGAGATAACGTTTTTTGCCCTTGTTAATCTAGTTGTTTTCACACGTAAAGCTTAATTATATTCAAACAACTTGATCATTTTAATGGTAAAAAATGGCAATTTGAAAATTTTGGACGTGTCCTGATTGATAGAGTAATCTGTTTTAGGATCGATAGCATTACTTGCGCATATTATAGCCTTACCACTAAATTGTGAGGATTTGAGCCTATATTAGAAGCATATATTTCATGCTTAAATTCCATTTCTACTATGAGTGTGTCGGTGATTAAATTGATTCTACAACCAGTGCTTTTCATACATTATGAATTCTGCAGTGAGATCACATTCATGTGATATGGGTAAATTTGCGTGATTATAGGTAATTTAGGATTTCCTCAAATGGCATTTCATTTACATCTAAATGGTATTAGCTAGTCACATTGGCTAGTTAACCATTTATATGGACCAATTTATAAGCGTTCACTTTTAAACGCTAGATACCTCTAGTTTAACCTTTGAGCCAATCTTTTCTTTTAAATAAATCTAGAAAATACAAAAATATTTTAAACCTTAGCCTAACATTTAATCAAGTCTAACGAATGGTTGCTAGTTGCTTGGTTGTTAGAGTTTTTGATGATCCTTAAAAGGGTCGATCAACATATGGATAGCCATATATTGACCCGGTTAGCTTACTTATTACACAATGATTACCCCACGAGCTAAGCACTATATATTTGGTAGTGACCGAGTCTTTTCTCGATTCTTAACAATCTCCCGCTAAGGGAGGTCATTCCAATTTACAATAAACTTAACCTTAGTATTCTATGAATGGTCTTTTGTCTTGCTCGTAGCCTTGATTCTTTTGTCTTTATTTTGTGACTTTATGTAGTGGATATTGATCTCGACCTTGTTCTAATATGCTTGATAAACAGTGATCTTGAACTTCATGCGCTCATCAATCTTGCTTTATCTTTTGAACTTCTTTGTAATCCTTTTCATTCTTGCGATCTTGTAACATTTGGATCAACATTCTCATACTTTACTTCATCTGGAGAGATTTTGAACAATCTCCCTTGATATGCTTCATCTTGAACACTTTATTACTTTAAGGAAGATGCTGAGTATCAGAGTAGCGTAAGATTTAAGTAATATGTAGTTGAGCTTTCATCATGTCTTTATATTCGTCGATCGAGTATGAGCATGTGGCTATGAATTCGATTCTGCTGGAACGAGGTACCACCACATTTTTATAAATCTGCATTTATAAGGGTTAGCAATAAAGGTTGTGGACGAATATGGCTTTGTCATTCATCTATGTTTGGTTGGATTAACCTCCGGTTCCATGAGGACCGACCTGTGATTAGGTAAGTTCAATTTAGAAGAATCTCCTTGACAGGATTTCTAGCTTGAAGTATTGACTCCTCCAACACATATGCATTAGATTCATTATACTTGCTTGTTCTCATTACCGGAACGTCTCAAAGCAGACAACACGATAAAAGTAAATTGGTTAGTTACTATCTTACTGATTGAGTCATCAATTCGTGTTCAGCTTTCCTATGCCCAGATGCCCTTTTGAGGCTACCCATGGACATAGGATTGAAAATTGATTTGAAAATCATTTGATGTGTTAATGAGTAAAGAGTTTTATAACACACCAATAGTTCTATATTATCAAAACATCCGTCAAATCATATACTTAACCAATATTGATATTCAGTTGTGACAAGTTTCATCCATATAGGATCGCATAAGCCATCTACCGTAGTGCTTGTTTGATGTTGGCACTGAAAGGATATCCATCGTCACTGTGAATACTGTGAGGTATCACTCTGATGTTCTGGCAAGATCACAAGGATAATGCACATGACACTTTTTATATCACATGTGTTCATAGTGTATAAACATCAAGTGTAATATGGAATTTTGTCCTAATGAGATTTATTGATGATCTCTTTTGGCTCTAGACTCAATAGTGCGTTTTGGTTTTAGTGATCGGAGGCTAGAGCAGATTGCCACCTCTTCAATATCTACTAACTCGGAGTAAGAAAGTCGATAGATAACGTGTTTATCTCTGTGAGAAATGAAAAAAGTAGCTTTTGACAGATCTTGAGGGGCTAGGGAGGGTTGTGCGTTGCACCACTGGGTCCATGATGACTATCTTCAATACTAACAATCAACTTTGTAATTCTGATAGCATATGTATTGACCCGGTTTCTGCCTGAGTGTACAAAGGGGTTCTTTCTTTACACCCTTATCCTTATAATTCTTTTTCATTCTTCAACCCTTTTAATGCTTACCAAGACTTCATTACTAACACCTTGTTTGGTTTGTTCCAGTGCTAGCTCTGTTTTAGTCGGCATTATTCCCATTCTCACTTTACTCCTTTTTATGTCATACCTAAGGACTTCTAATCTAACTATTGGAATGTCCCTCGATAGATCCCTTCGATTCTGGCTGGATCATGGAACAAATACCTATCCTTAACAGCCTTATATCTTCATAAGAGTAAGAACATGGTCGGTCTTTGGGTATTTCCATTGTAGCCTTTAAAATCATTTGAAAATCAATCAAGGTACTTGTGATATAAACAAAAAAGTTTGTACCCTGAAAGTTTCATGTTTTCAAAATTGCCCTCCCTTCATATGTGCATCGATATTCGAAACTGTTTTGCACATATAGGGAGGAAGCTGCATTTGAGTCACTTAGATCACATTATAAGCCTTATATTTTAATCACATTTTCTCCCCTTATCAAAAATGTCAACACGTTTGATATTTTGAATATCAACTGATTAAAATAAAAGCCTTTTGGGGAGAAATTTTTTATCTTATAGGAACATTTTAATGCTCCCCCTCAATTTTTAATGGAAGGATATAGTGTTGAGCATATATTTTGAAAGATTTTGAATTTAATAAAAAATTCATGAAAAATTGTACTCAACATATATATGCTTATTATTCTACACTACATATTTACATATTCACAAGATATAGTGTAAGACTGGACTTGACATTGGTTAACACTGAGTATGACAAAGTCATAAGGTCCGCTGCAGTAGTCGGTAGTCCGTCTTAATATTCCTTCCACCAAATAATCATTCTAAGCTCCGCATGATCAGTCTCTCCAGTAGCAGATTGTCAATCTTTTTCACCTTAGTTTGTGTCCGAGTCTGATCCTTGTATGTCCATTTTCTCTTTGGCATGTCTTTGTTATACCCCAACACAAAGTTTTATAGTCTTTCATAGAGAGTCTTACGAACAGACTTAAGCGTTCCATCAGAAAACTTGTACAGCTCATGAGCTCGCATCAGTCTCTTTCATTTGCTCTTGTTCAGATATGTTGGTGCAACATTAAATAGGATCTCCTTTATATTTTAATGATGACAAATAAACATTTGTAAAATGTAAAATCACAAACGATATCCTAAATCCGCAAAACCAGACTTTTCTGTCTGGCGCGCTAGGCAAGCCTCAGCGCGTGGCCAGCGTGCCATAGGCGAAGTCCGTTTTACGGATTTAGAAATTGTCATCTTTCCTATTACCCAACACATTTGGAAACTTCAATAAATGTATGTACATGACATTTGAGCATTTAGGAACACTCTAAATGAGGTTTAGACTTAGAGAGGAGCAAAAATAATCCTCTTATTTTTCTATAAAATGGCAACTCAAATCTTTTATCAAACGTCTGTAGCCAAGGCAAAACTTCTTTCTAAACCTAGTATGATCATACATTAAACATACCAACAATAAAAAGTAATCATTTAACCTTAATCCAAATTTACGATGATCTTAATCATATAACGGGCATTACTCCCGTTTTGGTCAAGTCAAGTCAAAGGCCATTTTGCGTAAATGCGTCCTTTCCCGTTATAGGATATGCTTTACTTATGAAGCAAAGCACTTATCTTGTTTGCATCAAAATTATTAATGATCAAATCCATTGTTGCTCGGATTTACAATTGATCCTAATCATATAACGGGTTTGACTCCCTTATTGGACAAACTAAGTCAACGGTCACTTTGCGTAAACACATCCTTTCCCGTTATGGGACATGCTTTACTTATGATCTAAAGCACTTAGCTTGTTTGCATCAAGATGATTAGTGATCAAATCCATTGTTGATTATCATGGATTAAAGTCTAAATCACTAATTGAGTTTGTGGTATTTGGAAGTTAATTATACTTTGACTTTTCTCACTCCCTTACCCATAAATGTTTTTACAAACTCACATGTATTCCTCACATGTACAAGTTCTTACTTCTTCTATACATTCCTTCTACCCATTGTATCTAATCACTTGTTTACCCTTCTTACCCAACAAGTGATTTCATCTCCTCTACACATACTCTAATCATCTTCTTTCTAGAACTATCCCATAATCACAATGCCCATTTTTTCTCTCTTATTGGCAACATGATTATCAACCTAAATCAATCCTTTGATTTCTCCTAAACACTATCAACTTCATACTTATCTTCCTAAACATTCTTCAAGCCTAAACACCCTTCATCACATAAACCTTCACGAAATAAACTTCAAACCTTATCCCCAACAATGCCAACTCATATTCCCTTACATAATGTACTTCTCTTGTACTTGTTGTACCTTTATGTCTCCTACATTCCTAACCAATATCTTCTATATCTCTTCAAAACATTATCCACCACATATCCACTATTCACCTTATCCATACAATTTAAATTACACATATACACACATAATTCTTCATCTTAACTCTTCATCAATACATGTCACCAATCTAAGTTCACACATTCTTTCTTTCTCAACCCTTAGATTACTTCTCAAACAAACACAACAAACACACTTTCTTCTCTACCCTTGACCAAGCCATCTTGTCAATCCAAATGCCCTAATTCTATTCTTAACCATTAGATTGATTATTCATCTCAAACAAACACAACTTCTCTCACAAACATTCTATTCTCACTCACACAACAAACACAACCTCCTCTCTACCTTGATCTTGCCACTTAACCAAGTGTCCTCTTCACATCTTAACCTTCCATTTCAAACAAGATCAAGAAGCTCCTATATCTCACATCATGACAACTCATACATAACCCATCCTCTCTTATCCAACATGTGTGTTAATGAATTTGAAATTTAAATTTCAATTCTTTCCCCCTTTCTCACCAAGTAAAGAATATTCCAAAACTATTCCCTTGCTTCCTAACTAGCCCTTTCTTATCTTTATTTGGGTCCAAACTAGGCTAGTTACACATTTAAGAAATACCCAAAATACCCCTTTTAGATAATTCTTTTCTCTCTTTACAATATCAGATAAGCAAAACGCTTTTAATACATTGCAAACATTTTTATCAAATGGCTATTTGAGTTGGTTGACCTTGAGCATAAGAATGATTGAAAGGTCATAGCGTGAAGTACAATTGGGGGTTTAATAAGTGCGGGTATTTGAAACACCAAGTCTTGAAGAAAACATCTTTGGGAATTTGGCGCATTGCCAGACACGAATTGTATTTACACAATTTGTGATCCTTGGCCTATAAATACCCACCTTTGGCCTTTGTATAACAACCCGCAATTTTCATCAATGTAAATATCCATCTATTAAATTAGATGCACTGTAATATCTATCTATTAAAGTAGATGCACTTTATATACCACCTTCTTACAAGGAAATTTTTGCTTTATCTCATTATGCAACGTAACTTGCATCTCTAAAGTAAACGAGCACACGTAACCTCTATCATGCCATCTATATCTATGTTTATATAATGTAAACATTCTAATATGTCAAGTCAATATCTTAATATCATTTTTACCAAGTACATTATCCATTTAACGTACTTTTCAAAACGTTATTTCAAAACAGGCATTAAACGTTAACGTTTACATCAAAACCCTAATTATAAGTAATGTATACATATAAAATGAATGTACACGCAAACAAGGCAAGTGTAGAAGTAATCTATACATGAAATTCAAATATGAATTCCCTCTAAAATAATGTACAAGTCCTTTAATGCATGATGTACAAGTAAGTAATGCACGAATTCAAATAAGCTTATTTCCTACCATTTTTCCTAAGGAATTTGTACAAACTAATTAACACATGGTACAAGCACTCTATGCATGACATTTACATTACATTTTCCCTCTATTACATGTAATATACACGTTTTAAAACCCTAAATCCTAACCCGAACTAGAATCAAACCCGCCACCCTTTTTACTCCCTCTTTACCCATTTTAAACCCAACCTAGTAGCCTAACACCTCTATGACTAAGCTACTATAGCCACAAACACCTTACAAGCACCTCTATTCCTTTCCTTAGCACCAAGCTTGCTACATCACCTCCTTGTTGCTCCTTTCTAGCCGCGACCACATCACCCCTCCAAAACCCTTCCAACACTTCATAGCTACTAACCTAGCCTTGAACACTCACCTCATAGCCGTCCTAAGTCAGCACCCTACAAGATTTAGCCACCACATCACTTTAAACTTGTACTCCAAGGGTCATTCGACCCTATAAATAGCCGCACCCTTCATACTTTAATCTCACACCTCTCAAACTCATTTATAACAATCAATGGAGTTCTAAGCTGATCAAGGAAGTAAAGAAGGTCCCCAAGAACAGAATTGAAGCCAAGAAACCAAGAGAAAAAGCCTTGCAAGGTTGTTTCTAGGAGTATGAAACTCAAAACCCATTTTCAACCCAAAGTTGGACCCACTTTAGGCTCAAGTAAGCCTAAGTCTCGTTCAATAAGATTGTTTTCTGTTTTTAATCCTTAATAAGTATCTTATAATCATGTATGAACTTTTGTTAAAAGTTTTTAACTCAAAACCATGTGTGGTTAATTTTCTAAAACCAAACGAAATCGTAAAACCCTAATTACTCGTTTTCTTTCAATCTACAAGCTAAACTCATAAGCTGTTGTTATAAGCTATTCCTATAAGCTTGTTTATCATTTCTATAAGCTTTTTATCAAGTCTTAAAAGTTTAAACCCACCGGGTTAAATTTTATAAACAAAAAAACCCATTTTTGTGTTTTTAAGCTCATAAGCTCTTTTAATAAGCTATAAGCTCGTAAAAGCTATTTATCCTAACTTATTTTAGCTTATTATAATAAGCCATAAGCTATAAAACTCTTTTAGAATTTAAAAAATACCTTATTATGGATTTTAAACTTGTTTTGCAAATATTTTCATGCAAAGGGGTATATATTGTAAATTTCTGAAATTTATAACTAAAGGGGCTGAAAATGTCATTATTCTAAAGTTATAACTATAAGGACCTATTTTGCCAAGTTTCAAAGTTAAAGGTTTAAATTATATATACTTTATATATAAAGGACTAAAGTTGTAAAAGTTTATAAACCAAGGGTATATATTGCCAATTTTGCAAACTTAAAAATATAAAATATAATATTTTTATATAAATTATAAAAATATATATTAATATTATAAAACTCGATTTTATTAAAACCCGACACATTTATCGTTATTAATCATAAATCAACGCATTATTTCGTTATATATTTAACATAATTTATCATCAACTAACTTTTGAAGAAACTTAAAATCTTATCGTATCACGTTACTAGGGAATTTCATATGAAGGGTTTCATTTGAGTTTTCGTTTTGACGAGTTTGCTGGGTTTACGATTTAAAGTGCCCTGGCTCCTCAAACGATACTACATGGCCTCTGGATTATGATAGCCCGAACAGCGATACAATATTTCCATAATTTAATAAATCAAAGATATACGTTAAACTTTATGAAGTTTTGAAACATAAACTATCACACTAAGACTTGACATATCACCCCAGGTTGCGTGACGAAGCCGTTACTTTCACTTGATATACTTTTGCCATCAATCAGATTTCCCTATACTGTTAAGGTGAGTTCATAGCCTCACTTTTAAATCTTCTATTTCATAAACCCGTGAGGGGGATACATGCTATAAACCATGAATACAAGTGTTTTCTAAATGTATGCTATCCTGATATATTATTGCATCTGTTGTCTAAGTCCCTTTATGCCAAAAGACCCCCACCATCATGGACCATTAATCACTTGCGAGTGAACGTGAATATTGTGAATAGGCCTATTGGGATTGACGAATCCCGTTTGTGTTAGCCGGATAGGTAACCAAACGCACTATATTTGAAACTCATAGGTATATGGCAATTACCTACACGGGGGCCATTATCTTTATATATATCATTATTGATATATACACTAGTCAGTTTGAGTGCCATGAGCTTAGACGCAATAATACTGTTTTCCATAATAATTGTACTCATTGCAATTATTACACTTATGGGTGTATAACAACGTAACCCACTCTTATGATGACTTGTATTCACACTATTTATTATAAACCTATGAATTTCACTCAACCATTGTGTTGACCTTTTTAGCATGTTTATCTCAGGTAACTGAACATCTTATGGCACGGAGTGGCACGGACTTTTTATTTATTGGAAAAATAGATTCGAAACATATGTTAAATCAAAAGATCTTGATCTTTGGCATGTTATTACTAACGGTGACTTCCAACCTATTGAACAAAATCCAAAACCAAATTAGATGAGGTTATCCATTTTGAAAAACAAAGTGATGATCTTAAAAAGAGGCTTGCGAAAAATAACGAAGCCAAAATGGTTATTTACACTGCTTTGCCAAGAAAAGAATATAAAAGAATTTTCATGTGTAATACGACAAAAAAGATTTGGAAAACATTGTTAATCACCCATCAAGGTAATAGCCAAGTCAAAGATAACAAGATTGACCTTTTGGTACAAAAATATGAACAATTCGTCATTTCTAAAGACGAATTTACAGATAGTGCTTTTGCTAGGTTTAATACTATTATTACTAGTCTAAAAGCTCTTGATGAAGGTAATTCTAGCAAGAATTATGTTAGGAATTTTCTTAGGGCTCTACATCCTAAATGGAGAGCAAAGGTCACAGCGATTGAAGAGTTGAAAGACTTAACATCACTGTCACTTGATGAACTCATTGGGAACCTCAAAGTTCACGAGATGATCATCAAGAAAGATTCCTAAATGGTCAAAGTTAAGGGAGAAAGAAAATCTCTTGCTTTAAAGGCTAAGAAAGAATCTAGTGATGAGAAGTGTTCGACTTTCAGAAGTAAAGACGAAGAATACACCATGGCGGTTAGAGACTTTAAGAACTTCTTCAAGAGAAAAGGTAGAGTCATGAGACAACCTCGGTACGACAAAAAGACGTTCCAAAGAAGCCGAGAGGACAAGAACGACAAAAGTAATATGAAGTGTTTTAGATGCAGTGATCCACATCATCTTATTGGAGAATGTCTAAAACCACCGAAAGACAAGAACCAAAGAGCATTCGTCAGAGGTTCTTGGAGTGATAGC
>BQNB010028142.1:25068-56943 GCA_026074375.1 Tanacetum coccineum | reverse complement strand
TCGATTGATTAATTTATCGTTGATTGTTTAATTATGTTTAGCACCGCATACTTGTCTATGTGCTTGAATATGCGACCTATTATTCAACTGGGTCTAGTGAGACTTACCAAGTGATCTAGATACTGGGATAGCTCTCCATATCGTGTTTTATATATATGGACCAATAGGATCACAAATAATGTCCTATCTTTGCCTTTAGATTAGTGAGCTTAGTTGGACTAGCAGGTTACCCTTTAACACAACAAGTGCGTTCTTAATCAATTGGTAAAGACTTAGACAGTGGACCACCAGTATATAAAATACCATCAATCAGCAAGTGGGTAAAGTCCTGATGGGCTAGGGTTTAACAAGATCACCATTGCTTTAATCCCTAAGATAGATTATAATTAAACTAGAGATGCTTTATGCGGATGCATTAATTGTGACAGGATTCAACGTGTCTAGGTCTTAGGAAGAAGTCCCGCCTAAGTCTTAAGAATGATATGCCGCCTCGAGATAAGCACTCATTGCACTAAACAAACAAACCAGCATTTAATCGGATTTAATATGGCTAATACAGTTTTCTATCATTTGGCTTAACCGCTCTTTTATCTTCTGATTATCTTCTTGCATGATTATTGTGTATTGAATTGATTTTAGTTGCCACCAAACCTGTGCTAGTCTCTCAGGCTGAAACCCCCCTTTTATCATTAGAACTAGGTTTAGCATAGGTTTAACATTAATTAGAATTAACTAGACTAATTAATTAGAATAAAATACTGATAGAATATAAGGTTAACTTTTTTGCTCTTAGTGTTCGACACCCTACTTACCACGAAACTCCATCTTGACCGGGTACACTGCCTGTTAAAGTGTTGTTTTAGGTAAAGTCGGTTAAATATAAATTTAAAACTTGATAATCAATAAATACAACCTACATGACAGCACATCAAACCTCCATAGGAATTTTGCTAGTGTTTTCAGAAGGTGAAGTATCTTCATCTTAAATTTCTTCAAGTTCTATGGCCCTCCCAATGACTTCTTGAGATAAAAGATTTTTCTCTAAGAATTCAGCATACCTTGCAACAACAATTTTGTTTTAAGATGGGAAGTAGAAATAGTAACCTATTGTTTCCTTTGGGTATCCTATAAAGATACACTTAACAGATCTTTGTTGAAGTTTGTCAGGCGTATCTCGCTTCACAAGCGCCTCACATCCCTAGACCTTTAAGTAAGACAAGGTAGGAACTTTTCCATACCATAATTCATATGGTGTCTTATCAACCTTCTTGGTTGGAATCATATTGAGAATGCATGTAGCAGACTCTAGAGCATAATCCCAAAAGGATAACGGCAGAGTTGTAAGATTCATCATTGATCGAACCATGTCTAACAAGGTACGATTCCTCCTTTCTGACATGCCATTGTGTTGTGGTTTGTATGGAGGTGTAAGCTGCTGGACAATTCCACATGCTTTCATATAATCTTTAAACTCTTGACTAATATATTCGCCTCCTCGATCTGATCAAGTACCTTTATAGTCTTCCCGAGTTGATTTTCTACTTCATTCTTAAATACCTTGAATGTTTCAAAGACTTCATGTTTATGTTTAAGTAAATAAACATAACCATAATGACTATAATCATCTGTAAAGGTAATTAAGTAGGTAGCACTTTGTCTTGACACATGTCTAAGTGGACCGCATACATCAGTATGTATTAGCCCAAGAAGATCAGTCGCCCTTTCGGTACGATGTGGAAACGGTTTCCTTGTCATCTTACCCGATAAACAAGATACACATTGATCAAAGGATTCATCATCCGTTGACTTTAAAAGCTCACCATGTTGCAGCTTTTCAATACGTTTCTTGCTTATATGTGCAAGACGGTAGCGCCACAAATAAGTAGAGTCCAAGTCATGCTTGGCTCTTTTATTGCTAACATTATAAATAGAATTAACATTTGATACAAGATTAAGCATATCAATTTCATAAATACCATCATATGGAATAATATTAAAATAAAGAACATTATTCTTAGAAACTAAAATTCCATAATCTGTAAAACATTGGATAAAACCATTATCAACCAAACGTGAAACTGAAACAACACCTCTAGTTATAGTAGGTGTATAATGATAATTGTCTAAACAAATCACTAGGCCATTAGGTAAAACTAAGTCAAAACTTCCAATAGCTTCTACTTGTGTACGAATGCCATTGCCCATGTACAAATAGAGAGCTCCTTGTTTCAGCTTTCTTACTCCTCTAAGACCCTATTTTGTGTTACAAATGTGTTAATACAAATAATGTCTAAAAATGTTATGTATATTTTTCGACCTCTCAATGTTTTGATAATAACAAAATGTAAAATCGTTTACGATAAACATAAACGTTTACAAATTATTAATCGTAAAATTCCATTTCTAAGATTAGTAATCACTTAAGGTATGAACAAACAAATTATTAAGCATGATTAGTGATCAAGAAAATATTTTTCTCTTAACCATCATATTTTTACAAAAGTATTTCACAAAAATAATTATACAAAATATTTTATAATTAAAAGAAAAGTTTTATTAAAAACTTAAATTTGAAATTCAAAATTTTCTCCCAAAATAGAAGGTTCCATAACAGATACAACCTTTCCCACAAAAAGACAAAAACAAGAGCGTAGTTTACTGGGCGGCCCCTTTATAGGCCTGGCGGCCCCCAGATATATCTGGGACCGCCCTCAGTGACCGTTGGGTTTTACTGCCTATAAATACTGCTCCATTCCCAGTAGAAAATTAGACCTCTTTGCACGAAATTTTTAGATAACTTTCTCTCTCTAAAAATCTTCTTTCTCTCTATAAATCTCTTGATCACTAAAATTCTTAGATCTTGTTTCAAGTGATCTAATCTCTTCTTCTCATCTCTCCTTTCTCAATCAAGTGCAAGAGAAGAACATTCGTATTCGCCAAGAAAAGAATTGTTATTTAGTGATCTCTCCTCTCTTCTTCTAAGTATCAAATATCTATTGTAATTATCTTGTGTAATTGTGTGATTCGGATTGTGTGTATATCCGATACTGTAGATCTTGTGAGTGTATAGTGATTGTGAAGTGGTAGATTAGTTCTAGCTAAGATTAGGACTCGACATTTAGCTTAGTGTCGGAAAATAACATAAGCGACATGTAAACGGTTTTCTCCGCCTGAAGGGAGCTTGTTGACATAGTAAAATCTCGAGTAGGATACTCGGGGAGTGGAGTAGGGCGAAGAAGAACTTCGTAGCCGAACCACTATAAATCTTGGTGTCTTGGTTTGATTGTTGCTTCTCTCATCCTTTTATATTGTTGTGATTACTATTTAGTATTAGTATAGATATTTACTTTGTTGATTCATATTGTTGATTGGTTGAACATACAACTCGAATCTAAGTATTTTGAAAGCAAACTTTTAAAACGCAAAACGAACCTGTAAACTATTCAACCCCCCCTTCTAGTTTTTACAATTGGTATCAGAAGCCAAGGTCACTCAAGATTTTTAAAATATACTGTATTTTAAAGCTTGGATCGATCTATAGATTCTGACAAATATCTAGAAGGGCAATCCATGCAAAGACCACCACTTTTTGAAAGTGATAGTTTTATTTATTGGAAAAATAGATTCGAAACATATGTTAAATCAAAAGATCTTGATCTATGCATGTTATTACCAACGGTGATTTTAAACCTATTTAACAAAATCAGGAAACCAAATTAGATGCGGTTATCCCTTTTGAAAAACAAAGCGATGATCTTTAAAAGAGACTTGCGAAAAATAACGAAGCTAAGACGGTTATTTATAATGCTTCGCCTAGAAAAGAGTATGAAAAAAATTTCATGTGTAACACGGCAAAAGAAATTTGATAAACTTTGTTAATCACCCATCAAGATAATAATCAAGTCAAAGATAATAAGATCGACCTTTTGGTTCAACAATATGAACAATTCGTCATTTCCGAAGGCGAATCTATAGATAGTGTTTTTGCTAGATTTAACACTATTATTACGAGTCTAAAAGCTCTTGATGAAGGTTATTCTAGCAAGAATTATGTTAGGAAGTTTCTTAGGGCTCTACATCCTAAATGGATAGCATTGGTCACGACGATTGAAGAGTCGAAAGACTTAACATCACTATCACTTGATGAACTCATCGAGAATCTCAAAGTTCACGAGATGAATATTAAGAAGGATTCTGAAATAGTCAAAGCTAAGGGAGAAAGAAAATCTCCTGCTTTAAAGGCTAAGAAAGAATATAGTGATGAGGAGTGTTTGACACGGAATTTGACAGGGGCAGGGAAGCTTTGTTGGAAGAGGGACCAGAGTGAGTTCTTTAAAAATAGAACCTGAGTTTTGCTCTTTGATGTTTTATCTATTATTTGCTCTTTGAGGAGTGTTTGGCTCTGGCTTTTGCAACAGTTTTCTACATCAATTGTATGTTATGATATAAACTCATTTTTCTTTAATCCTGTATGACAGCTTTCGAGACTATTGGTTGCATTTATTTATTACACACTTATTTTTAAAACCATTTGGTAACACCAAACAAAGTTTACCAACTTTATCTCCACCAAATGCTCTAAAATTCCCTATTTGGTCATGCTTCAGAAGTAAACTAAGGTTTCAAATTGGGCGTCAACTACTTCAGATGTGATAAACTAAAAAGGTGTTTGCTTATATAGCAAACATGATATGTGTTAAGTTAATTTTGATTATATGGGTAAGCAAATAAAATGAGCCTGTATACTAGAATCAGTTTCTTGCAGCCCTTCTTAAGCTTATTATTTGAACCTTTAATAATCATAATTAGTTTCAACATACCCAGAAGTGAATACCAAACACCTCATAAACATGCATATAGAAAATTTAGGACATTGATGTGTTATATTCGCTATAGAGTCACAAAGTCTGACTTCTTTGAAAAATTCAAGAGCTTGATGGGAGAGAACTGGGGTGAACTCAGGGCCACCTCCAAGGAGGGAGGACTCTTATTTTGGAGGACCAAAGAAAGGCGGTCGTGGTGGTGGTAAAAGCCTCGACAACAGAATAGGAAACCTAGCAAACCTATTAGAAATGAACTTGATAAGTTGGGGATTAAAGCTGATATGGATGCTTTGTACCAAAGGTGAAAATTTTGACCCAATTACTTAATAATGGGGCGATTTTGGTTTTAATGGAACAAAATGAGTCAAATATGTTGAAATTAAACTATGGCTTATTTTAAGTTCTCACTGAACTAACTATATGGTTTATATATAAGCTTATAATGCTCTATTCACATTCTATGCCAGGGGTATGGTCATTTCCATGATATAGCAACCAAATGGTTTATCGGCTTAGCTAATAAAGACGCTGATATCACTAAGGAACGTCGAGTAAGTTTGTTTTTCTTTTTTTCCTCATATACATTTACTGACAATAACGATAGGTATGTTTTCTGAAATCGGCTCCATATTGATCTGTTATCCAACCCGCCTGAACTGCTCATTTCCCACCTCTAATGAATTATTAATGTTAACCTATCATTAGTGGGTTTAAATGCATCATTGTCTTCATCATTGCAAGAAAGTTTCGAAATTAATAATGCAGTATCGTTTTCGTGCATGATGACATCATAGACGTAGGTTGCTATTCTTTCAAAGATCTTTGTACATGGACAAACGATGGTATAGTTCTAGCAGCGAGAGAAACAGACGAGACACATTATCTTCACAAGTCTAATGTATTAGAAAGACCAAAAGTAATATATAATGAGAATACGGGTCCCTTTGACTACATCAAAAGCTTTAGACCACACGGGTTCGAAAGTAGACACATGACCATCATTAAAGACACTGTGGTATGGTCTATTTACTATACACTCTTAGGAAGATAACAATGAGCTCTATATTGGGACCCTCACTCAAGATTACCTCGATGTGATAAATGTCATGAGACCAAGTTGAAATAAGTTTTTTTTTCTGAGACCAAGTTGAAATAAGTTTTTGTTTGCCAAGGCGCTGACACAGCTTTTAGTAAGGCATAACATGTCTGATGTTTTGATTTTTTTTGCAGTCAAGCAAGCTTGGTGGTATCGAGTAGATAGCGACACATTGACAAGGGAGGATGCCGAGCTTAGGTTCTTTGACTGCTTTTTGCAGGCAAGCAACCTTGGTGGCATCGAGTAGAAAGCAATTGTGAAAGATCTGAAGTTGCAACATCAGCATAAATATGTGAGGAAACCGTTACTTTTTTCCTTTACTATATTGTTTCGTACAAGACGAAATGCACAATAAAAATATTTTATTTGAAACTTTTGTAGGATGAACTGCATAAAACTTGGTTGTGCAAAAGGTGTGAAACCATGAGTGCCAGGTTGAGGTTAGCACTTTACTCTCGAAAACATATCTTTTTTCAAAGCTACAAACACAAATTAATAAGTTAAATTGAATCCAGTTCATATTGTTTTATTCGAGTATTGGAGCATATTCTCATGCACAGCTTACAAGCAGGTATTAGTTTCTAGCACTTCATAAGATAATGTAACTACGATGATTGCTCTCACCTTTTTTTCTTATACCGGATACAATATTTCTAAAAACCACGAGCAAGTGCAACATTAGTGACGCTGATCATGTATGGGTTATTTACATGTGAATTCGTAAGTAGAAAGATTGGCAAACACCAAGTCTTATGTTCGGATATTACTGTAATAAAACACTCTCTAGCAAAATAATTTAGAGACTCAAACCACTGGTCACATTCCTACAAGTTGCAAGCAAAATGCAACATTATTAGGTTTCATAAGTAGACCAATAAGGTAAACACCTTATCATGTGGGCTGGATGAATCAAGCTGGGTAACAGGTAAAAATGGGTGACTGTTTGTATGTGTGGGTTGAACTAAATCTTATTTCGTCAGCATACAAGCAAGTGTAGATTTATATTGAAATGGATGTTAATGTGAAGATGATTATTGTTTTTATCAGTCTCCATCCTCTCTGGGCATCAGAGGGTAAGCATCGCAGCAACTCACAACTTTTTTTGTTTTTTCTATCAATGCAATACAAACAAGCACCGATTGACATATTTAATTCAGAGAATGAAGGCTGAATCGAGAGTTGAGCACTTATCTGAATCATGAACTTTGAGCGCAGTATAAGGGCAAGATGCTTGGCATTGGTGATGTATGTCTATTTTTCAACTGTTAATCATGGTCTGGAACCTCTTGATTGTTTATGTTTTTTCTGTTAAAAAAACCGACTCGGTTGATTTTATGACTTAACTTTTTTCGAGTTTATCAGATTTCAGTTGTACTTCATTGCTTACGAGACAAGTTCCTGAAATGCAACGATTCATTTGTATGATCATGCTTATGCGTCTCTGATTTATATTTTAGCAAATGCATCTGTTCTCGGTTTAGATGATTCGTACAAGTCCGCCTCGCACAGAGCGCGAACCTCTGTAATAATTAGAAGAGCAAATTGCTCAACCAATCATATTGTCACATTTTTAATATTAAAAAATAAAAAACTCATCACTTTTCATGTGATTTTAAACATTAAAAAAGATTTAATATTTAAAAAAAAGGGTTCAACAGGTTTACCATTACCAATGTAAAAAAAACGAAAAACGAAAATTTACACAATACACCCTCAAAATTTACAAAAAGTTACTAAAACAATCTTAAACTTTTACATATTTACGACTTTTTTATATAGCAAACTTCATTTATTAGATTTGGAAGTATATCTATCGATTCATTCGTAAAAAATATGTCATTGAAAAGATTTTTGAATTGCGAACAAAACGAGCCCAATATTGCAATGCTTCTGACATACCTACGATTTTATAAAAATGTTGAAGTTTACTATATATTTTTAAGAAACTTATCCATATAGTCCCTGAGATTATCGGTTCGTTACGATTTTATCCTAACAGAACAAAGACCGAGAAAAACTTCTTAGGATACCGTCCGTAATGACCCGCGCGCACTCCTCAGCGACGCGCGGGTTACGAACCTCATTATGAAATTTATTTAAGTTAAATTGTGTATTGTTTATTTATATAAATGAAATTTGCAATGACCAGTTTGCAAAGGTCATGCTTAAATATGGAGTCACTCATCGTCTCTCCACCGCGTATCACCCACAGACAAGTGGGCAGGTTGAAGTATCAAATCGTGGTTTAAAAAGAATTCTTGAAAGGACAGTGGGCGAAAATCGTGCCTCTTGGTCGGACAAACTGGATGACGCTCTCTGGGCCTTCCGTACAGCGTACAAAACACCCATCGGGTGCACTCCGGCAAGTTGAAGTCCCGTTGGTCAGGACCATTTACCATTGTTTAAGTTTTCCCGTATGGCACCGTTGAGTTATCCCAAAACTCCGGGCCAAACTTCAAAGTAAATGGTCATCGTCTCAAGCACTACTTTGGAGGTGATATCCCTGCTATGGATATCCCGGACCTCCAAACCTTCCCTAAGGACAACTAAATTCAGGGAATTGGGTCAAGCTTAGTGACCCTAAACAAGCGCTTCGTGGGAGGCACCCCATGCTTATCCTAGTTTATCAGTAGTAGTAGTATGCTAGCTTAGTAATGAATAAGTGTTTAGTTGTTGTGAGGAGGCTTGCCTCTACCTTTTCCATGTTTTGTGTTTTGTGCTGTATTGTCCAGGATGTCCCGGATTTTTGAAGCCTCTCGTGCTCGCGGTATTTTCCCTTCGATCACAAGAGCTTCACAATCTTCAGCTTCATTTGGGAATCCCGATATCCTAATCTTATCGACTAACGTTTCTCTTTAAGCATAATTCATAAACGGCTTAGGATTTACATAGAAACCCTTCGTAAAACATTGAGGACAATGTTTCATTCTAGTATGGGGGATCTTCGATTTGATTGTGCCTGCAGCCGTTGTTTCTCACGTAATCTCGTTTTTACCACCAAAATTTCAAAAAAATGAAAAATTTTAAAAATTTTCAAAAATAAAATAAGTGTTTTGTCACAATTTTGACTTTCCTGCTGGGTAGAATAAGAATAAATTTTGACCCGATCGAGCGTGTTGAGCTCTAGCTTGTTCCTTAACTTTTAGACTAAGCGTTCGCGGATTGCGAAGAACGAAAAATGATAGAGTTAATTATGAGTTAGATGCTAAACAAGGATTATTTGGAAATCTTAAGAGCTCATGTGTGTAATTTGTCGCTTTTTCTCCCATAAGCTCTTAACCTGATTAATATACGTGCTATTTTTGGAGATTAAACTTAAATCAATAATTTTTATGTAGTATATAGCAAAAAATTTAGCCTTAGTTCAAATTTATACTTGAATTTTTCAAAAAGAAGTCTTCTCTATATCATAAAAAAAAATGATGAAAAATGAAAAAAATATAATAAATATAAACTGTGGGCTGATAAAAGTTTGCTGTATCTTGCCGGCTCACAACCGATGTTACAGCCTTCTAAAGAAAGCCCATAGTAAGAATAAAAATCCGAGACTGATAAAAGTTTGCTGCATCTTGCCGGCTCACAACCGATGTTGCAGCCTTCTAAAAGGTCGAGGGTTACAATTGCATCAATGTTTAATAGTAAGTGTGAATTAATAAATAGATCTCTTTTTGTTAAATTCAAATATGCTTTTGAACTTTGGCTATTCTATTTTATAAGCTATGTGTATACGGAAAATCTAAGAGTTTTTGAAACCTAAGGTCCGTGAGTCCCGATACTAGTCTTTGTGAGGTGTCAAAAGCCTGGTCACTTAGCCGCAAGGTTGGGATGTGCCGAGACGAAAGTCGCTACATGGGATGATCTCGCCTTCAAACTCATTATTCTCGGGTGGAACGTGAAACATAGAATTTTGCAAAACATTGATCCATGGTTGAAATTCAAAATAGCACATACACCTAAGATATAATAATTGTCGGGAGTGAAAAGTTCACAAGTTGCAAATATGAGTAGTGTTAGCATCTTAACTCATAATTATACTGGTGATTTTGTTCTTAAGCTTGGTTTGGAAAAATTGAAAAAAGTCCCTACTCCCGGGAACGATGAATTTATCCTTTTTGGGGCCTTTCTCGGGATCGAAAAGCATCTTGTTCTATGATCCCTAAAAGTATAGAAAAATAACGAAAAGTCAAACGTTCTAATTAGTTGCTATCTGTCTTAATATGGAAAACTAATAAAATGAGAGAAAAAATGGAAAAATACCAAAAAGAAGTGTAGGAATATAGTGTATATATAAAAATGGTTAAAGACGGGGATTTTCAAAATTATGGTCTTTTACTCTCCTTGATGAAACACTTAGCTACTTTTCAAGGTTATTAGTCGAGGGTGATTGAGTCTTTCTTAGTTTCTAATTGCATACTTCATTGCTCTTGGTTGTGAGGAAACGAAAAAACCCATAGTATGAGGGCATTTTTGGTATGTGTTTAATTACAATTCATTTTACTTTAAAATAAAGTCTCTAATAAAATAACCAAAACGGACTCACTTAAATGCCCAAATAATATGATGTTTTGCAGTAATTGTGTTGTGCAGGAAAGATATCTCAAGAAAGGGAAGAATAAAAACGAAGCCAAAACGACAAAACCAGGACACGGAATGGAATAAGCAATGGTTAAAGACAAAGTCAAGATCAAAAACCCAAGTCTAAAAACAAGTCAACCAAAGTTCAACCCCGACAAATCCAAAAGTCGCAAAACCCCGAAGCCATAAATGAAGAAAAAAAAGTTTAGGGGCAAAATTGCAAATCCCTAACTTATTTTAATGAAGCTAAATAAAGACAACACTTGTGAGGAGTACCACAAATCTTGCCTAATCATCAAAGTACTCCTATGAGGGGACTTAATCTGCCAAAGGGACAAAACTTATAACCACCAAGGACCTCTTTTGCAACATTTCGCTCTATAACAATAAAGGGTAAAATCCTACGAATTTTTCAAATCTTTATAACAACCAAGGAAGTGTTTGCAAACATCACAGTATACTCAATTAGCGAGGGCCATTCTTGACAAAACACAAACTTCCACCCTGTGTTTAAAACACTGTACATCTCCCAACCCCATTTCCCGCCAACACCAAACCCCACCCTGTCACCATCACACACCTCGATCACCTTCTCCAAACGTCCAAAACCATCACAATAACCAAAACCCACACTCTCACCCACATGTCTTTGTACTATTGCTGGCATCCTCCAAACTCTCATTGGCTCAAGAAATAACTACACGGTAAGATGATTCACCTTGGAACAAGAAAATTGGAAGGGTTCAGATGGTTTGTTGTTTATCTTACACACACAACAAAACACACATGACTCATTTGGTATCAGCAAACTAGCACGCAAGAAGATCGAGGGACAATAAAGATCATGAGGACCCTAGAGATAGAACCCCTAGCTAGTTTTTCATATATACGTCTTTGTTAGCCCTTGAAGGCAAGAGAGTTCAGTTAGCTGTTTAAGTAATAGTCTAAACTATTTTATGATTTCTTACTTTGACTTGTTTGTTTTTTTTTAAGTTCATTGTAATTCAATTTGTGTTTAAGTTTGTAATGTATATCTTGTGTTACTAAAAGTTCATTTAAGCTCTTATTTTACCATCTTATATTCGGCATTTTACATCTAAAAAACTTAAGTTAAAACCAATCTGTTTAAGGAAAAACTTAAAATAAAATTCATAAAATATGCTAAACACGCGAAAATAAAAATACCTCGCAGCAAATTGGATGACTTAGGTAAAATTGGAAGGACCTATAGACCCTACCAGCTTGTTTAATACAAGCTGGAGCTTGTAGATTGTTTGCGCTTTAACCCTGTTTAAGCAAGGGAGGTTGTAAGTATTTCTTTTGAATTTATTAGCTTATTAGGCTCTGTAGACACTGCTTATTCTTAGCTTATTCTTGTTAAATTGCTTAATTTATGCTCTTAGTTATGTTTGTTAATGATTTATGCCTCTTTGTTTTAACGTCGATTATAGTATTAAATTGTCCTTAGTTTGATGATTTTTGCTTTTTGCTTATCTGCTTAATTTAGTGCTTATTTCCTTTTGCTTTTTACTTTTTATTGCTTAATATTGTATGTCTAATATTTGTCTTTAAAACTTTGAGCTTAATTCTGTCTTTAATAGTGTTAAATCAAAATTTCAGAATCTAAAGGAGTGTTTGGGATAGAGTCCAAAGGGAGTCAAAATGGTATGGTCATGGGTCGCGGGGCACTCTTTGCATAGCTTTGAGCTAGCATTTTTTAAGCTCTTGTATATCTCTTATTTCAAAAATTTCAAGCCCAAAAGTGTTTTTCAAGTTTTCTAATTAGTTTCTTAAGTCTGTTGGTTTTAAAAGAGGATCAAAGAGCTTATTTGCTTAAGCTCTTGTAAACCTGAGTTAAAGCTTTAAATTAGTGTCATTTGTGTGGTTGTGTTAAGAAACGACTAGTTAAGTCCCTAGGTTACAACTTGCAATTTTACTTCTAAGTCTGTCTACTGGTTCTTGGTGCTTTTTTTTATAGCGTGCAAATAGGCATTTTTCACATTCAATTATCTGCCTGTTAGGCTTTGTTTTTGATTCCCCAATTTTTTGTATACAAGTTCTTTTCTTGTTGCCTTTCATCTGTTTGGATATTTCGCTTTTTTAGTTTTGAGGTCATTTGAGGGCTTATTTTTAAGCTTACTTTTTCACAAAATTCCTTTGTAAAGTGCCCTGGTGCAAACCACCAGCTTTAAGCCCACTTTTCTAGCTTATTAGTGAAACCTTTTTCATGTTTTGGCTTTTCTGGAAAAGCCAGATTAAGCTCTTTTATAAGGGTACACCTCATTTCAGACCCTTAGCGTGGCCTCTAGGTAGCTTAAAATTAAGCTGTAAATAGGCTCTTGACTGTTTATTTAGTTTAGTGTAGTAAATGCTTAATTCTTTTCCAGCTTATTAGGTGTGATTAGTTGTTGATTTTAGTCCTTACTTGCTTATTAGGATTGCTTGTTGCTTGTGTTTGCTTATTGTTAATTTCCTTTGCTTATTGTGTGCTAAAAGTCAAAAAGAAAAAGCAACATGGTGCGTTCTTCTTTGAAGCTCAATTAGCAAATCTGTATGTCTTTGGAGGGAGTGGCTTTATTCGAGGCTTAATTGATTAGTTTTCACAAAAAGTTTTAGTTGAAAATAAACATGATATAAGATCCATGAGTTTATATAGTTTGTGTAAAAAAATTGGATTAAAAATCACTAGTAGCAGGTCCACTAAAAAGAGAGGGGGCCTGGACTACGAAAAATGGCGGCCCTCCCTTTATATACTTCACACTCGATTAACACTCGGGACTACCGGTAGGGCTATCCGTTAGCCTCTACAACCATTATTGTTTTATGCTCTTGTTAGCCCATAAGCGTTTCTGCTTTTTCAGGGCTTATTTATAAGCCTTACTTTCCTGGTTTTATTTTTCGTAGATTAAGCCCATCCTTAGCTAATTTTTGTAATTTTTTAGGATTTTTCTAAAATTTTTTACTATTTTTAATTATTTATTTTCTTTAAAACAATTTTTAATTAATTAAAAATTAAATAAAAATCAAAAAAATATTTTTCTTTTTTAGAAAATTTTTCTATTTAACAGTTTTACGTAGGAGAGATAATAGAAAACTTTTGTTTAGGGTCATTTTTGTGCTAAATTTGGGATTTTTAGAAAGCTCGGGTATCGGGCACCCCGGTTTTCGTTTGTGACTCGTTTTTAACTCAAATTAACTCCGTTCCGAGTCTAGTCTTTTTATTCTTCATTTATTAGTCCTCCTTGAGTAGATAGAAGTAAAAATTTATTTGTATTTTAGGGTTAATTTTAAGATTGCGTTAGGTTTTTGACCCTTGTTCGGGGATTACTGCTCTCGTTTTTCAGTATTATATATTCATAATTTTTTGGTTTTATCTCAATCGTTTTTGCTTAATTATTGATTAATCTTAGCTTTCTAAACTCCAAAGCATTAATTTCTTCAATCAAACTCCAATTTTTCGAATCTGTACGATTTTTAAGACAGCCTCGTTGGGGATTATAAACGGACCATGGGAACTTTCTATACTACTTCTCGGTTTCATTGATTATTTTTAGATTATACTTATTATATATATTTTATTATATATTATATATATATAAGGTTTAGTTTAAAAAGTTAAGCAATCAAGGACCAAGGCAATGAGGCGGACAGAGATGCCAATGCCAATCTTGAAGGGAGAGATGATGTAATGGCAGATGTTGTAGGGCCCCAGGTTCAAGTAACCCAGGAAATTGAAGACACTCACGTGACCCTAAATCCGGTATTTCCTCGATGGTCAACAACAGAGTTTTTGTTATCATCATCTGGCTTTCGTCTCCAACATGCTAAATCCAAATCAAGATACCGGTGTTGATGCTATATTTGGACATAATGTGAAGCTACTCTCTAGTAGATTTGCCTGTCACTGCTATACGCGGAGCCATTCTTCTTTGTCACCAACCAAACGTCCCTCCTCAACCGACTCCTCTCTTCACTTTAATTAAACAAACACCAATCGCGAACACCGGATACTACTCCACGTCATCACTTCAAAATCTTCCTAACTTTGGTTCGTTGTTTGGTTTTGATAACAGACTAAAAAGAATTTAGAAGACAATTTCTTAGAATTCAAAAAACAAATCAAATGGTGAAGCACTCCTCTTCCTCATTTACCTGGCTCGTTGGACCAGTACCTGGCAAAATTTAAAATGCAGGAAGCAGTAGATTGTGGGTGTCCGACCATGAAGTGGATAGAATTCGTGAAGAGGCAGTCAAGCTGAAAATCAACAATTTCCTTGATTTCTAATGCTAGAAGGACATAAGAAAGTAATAAAGGAACAAGTCAAAGGTGATAGTCTCGAAGATCACACATATAATTGAGAAGATTAGTGATACGAACAACTTCAAGTCTGAGATTTTGTACGATTCTTCATACAGGAAGCCAGAGTCTCATTGTTGAGTAGCTGCTAATGTATCTTTCGGAACTAGAGCTGTGAAAAGGGTATCTTAATTGACAAGATGGGAAGGACCTAACAAATCTATCAGCCAGGTCTGACATCCAAAAGGCAAGCTCTTACAAAGGCATTAGTAGTGGTGCGTATGAAACCGACAAAATTCTGCTAGTTATTAATATGCTAGTACCACGGTCACACTAAAAAGACCCTCGTGACAAGCAGATGAGGATCAGAAACCTCCGCTGAACAGACCGGGGTCCAAAAGAAGTAAGGTCAGAAAGATCACTGAATTTGTACCAAGTGTCCAGAGAAAAGACACCATGCAGCGGAATGTACTACACAGGTTCTATGACTCATAAGACAATCTGCTAGCCAATCTGCTCCAGTAGAGGAAACTATGCAATCTACAGATGTATTTGAAGCACCTGCACATCAGGAGTTTGAAACAGGTGTCCATAATGAACAACCGAAAGAAGAGGTCTATCCTCTTCCTGACTGGTTTCAACAACCTAAACAACTACCTTCTCCTGATCGTGCATGGAAAAGTTGTGTAACTGCTGTACACTGAATCAGTCCCAACCTTGGAGTAAGCATTCTGTCAAGAATTAAAATGTAACCTCGAGAGTCATTCGCGAGTGAGCTAACAGAACCACAAATTTAACTTTCGGCTTTTGTGATTGAATCGGATAAATGTTACAATCTAACAATGAATTGATTCTTAGCACACGGTCCAACATTTGAGCTGATGAAAGGAACATGCAAGACGCTTGGCTGAACTTGCATACTTTTTGTGAAGAAGTCTTACAAAGCCACAACATAGAAAATTGGATGGATCACCCGAAAGGACTGCCAATATCGCCTCGATGTTCTGCGATAGGCTATACCGTTCGGTTACGCAAATTACTTCAGGTGTCATGTCATACCGTTTCTTCACTTCATCAATAACGATCTTTGAGTTATAAGTGGTGGTGAGTTAAGCCGCAGTAACTCTACTTTAGTTACGAAGACCTCAAGGGCTGCAGATTACCGGGCATATTAAATGGATAGAAGATTGTAAGTGCCCACATTAATGTGGAGTCAAAGGGAATAGTTCAACTCTACGAAAAATTCGGCGTCTCCATGGGGTAATCTAACATTGAGGGCAAGAAGCGAAGATAGATAATTCTATGGCATTTGCGGCCACTCTAAGGGTAAACGGAATCCAGCTCATGTCGTCTACTCAAAAAGAAGAATTATTGCTGTCACACAGGTGGAATAGTCGATATGGCAAACTTACAAGCATCTTGACTGGATCACTGTAAGTAGAGATGAAGACATTCTTTACAAGTTTCAAAGAAGGGTGATTTCCACAGATTCGGATCCAGGATCAGTGAAGACATGCTGCTTATTCTCGAGTAAGGAAAGTTGTCAAATCGCATCGGTTGAAGAACGTCTTGATTTAATGTCTCCTTAGAATGTTCATAATATGTGTTGTCATCCAAAGGGTGTGGAAGACCCTTCATTTGGTGTTAGAAAACTATCAAAAGAAATCTAACTCACAAAACCTGACACGTTCAGATCCATTTGAGAATGAAAAGAGCACGCTTACACACCATACTCCGATCCCAGAGGAATTCATCTATGAGAAACAAAGGACAAGTAACGAACAGATGATGCGCATTGTATGAACTACGCAAGTTTTAGCGATGGTCTCTCGTGATGTTCGGATGCTCTGAATGATTGCCTCATAGGGAATAAGAATGGAGTAACTGTCATCAGACTTTTTGGTAGCCAACCGTCGACAAGAAATGCACTGTAGCTATGATTCAGGCAATTGACACAAAGATTAAAGACATGGAGGATCACGCGTGAGCTTGGACGAGAGAGATTTGTTGGTGGACAAGACCATATATGGGGTGTGACTTTCGCTGCTTTAAAGGACCATATGATTTAATCATATGTTGTTCTCATCTTATAGGTAATCCTCGTAGATAATTTAATCTTGTGAATATTGTTAATAAAACTTGTGTAGATTTTTGGTGATAAAAATATGATGTGCTTCGAGTCACAAAATTTTTCATTGAATTTCTTAGTAATTTAAATCTTTCAAATAATTATATCTCGACAACATCTTATAATACCATCTAAAAGTTGAGGCGGGAGCAATTAATATGTTCCTATTATGCTAGAATACATCATTTTGTGCTAGAACTGTTAATCAATTGATATCCAAAATATCAAGGGATTAACATTTTAGATAAGGGGAGAAAATGTGATTAAACCTAGATTAATGTATATTGACAGAAGTAATCAATTATAATGGGCTCGAGCACTCCTCACTTTCGCATGTACTACTGATTACGATGCAAATGTTAAGGGGGAGCTTTTTGGGTTGATTAAAAAACTTTATAAAGTGTAACCTTTTGATATTTATATCAAAAAGACTTTGAATGAATTTTTCAATTGATTTTTAGTTTGTATTATGGTGATTGGAGTACCCTAAAAGACCGACCATGTATTTAAATTTATGGAGTTATAAGGTGGTTAGGCATAGGTATTCAAATCCCATGATCCAGCCAGAACCGGAGGGATCTAACAAGGGGATATACACTAGTTAGTGTAGATAAGTTCCTTAGGTATATGATTTAAAAGGAGGAAAAAGTGGAATCGGGAATAATGTGGACTGGATGGAGCTACACGGGAATAATGCCGACTGAGATGGAGCTAACACTGGAACAAACCCAACAAGGTGTTAGTTATGAAGTCTCGGTAAGCATTGAAGGGGTTGAAGAATGAAAAAGAAATGTAAGGATAAAGGGTGAAAAGAAAGAAGCCCTCCATACACTTAGGCAGAAACCGGGTCAATACATATGCTGTCAGAAACACTTAGGTGTTGTCTGACATTGAAGACAGTCATGGACCCAGTGACGCTATGCACAAACCCCTCCCAGCCACTCAAAGTCGGAAAGACTTTGTTTCAAAACTCACGGAGATACACTCATTTCTATTGACTTTCTCACTCCGAGTTAGTTGATATTGAAAAGGTGGCACTCAGCTCCAGCCTCCGATCACTAAAATTAAAAGTGCACTATTGAGTCTAGAGCCAAAAGAGATCATCCATTAATCTCATTAGGACACTTGTCATAATTTAGCTTGTTATCTCACACAATGTGAATATCAAGTAATATCATTAGAGTCCTACGCAAGATCCTTGTGATTTTGCCAGAACATCCGAGTGATACTTAGGTATTCACAATGAAGATGGAAATCCTGCTTGAGCCAACATCAAACAAGCTCATGGTAGGTGACTTGTGCGATTCTTATGAATCAAGCTTGTGACAACTGGAAAGCAACAATGGTGCGATTCTTTATGAATCAAACTTGTTCCAGGTTATGGATCAACGGTTAAAGAATTTTGAATTGCTTAAAACTCTCGATGTGTCACAAAACCACTTTAGCAAGTGACACGTCGATTGATTTTCAAATCGATTTTCTATATCAATCGGTGAGATAGTAACTCACTGGTTCACTCTTATCGTACTGTCTGCTTTGAGACGTTCCGATAATGAGAACATGCTGAGTATGATGAATCTAATACTTATGTGTTAGAAAGATTCAATACTACAGCTGGAAATCCTGTCAAGAAGATTCTTCTTAAATTGAATCTATCTGATCACAGGTCGATCCTCACGGATTTGAAGGTTACTCCAACCAAACCTGGGCGAATGACAAAGCCATATTCGTCCCCCCGCTTTATTGCTAACTGTTTTATTGCAGGAAACTTAAAGATGGTGGTGGAGGTTCCTGATTCCAGCTGACTCACAAGATCCATAGCCACATGCTCATACCCGATAGACAAACATAAGGACTTCATGAAAGGCTCAAATACATATTTCAAGACTTCCGCTACTCTGATAACGAACGTCTTTCTCGAAGTGACGAAGTATTATAGTTAACGAATCTCAAGAAAGACGTAGCATTAAAGTTTTTCAAGACAACCATTCAAGAAAGGTATGAGCATGTTGGTTCAGAAATCACAAATCCACAAGATGGCAAAGTTTCAAGATGGCGAAGAGATTGTGCTTGGTTGATGATCTCAAGATGCTCAAGATCACAATGTCAAATACAAGTTCAAGGAACAAGCTCAATCCAGAAATCAATGATCACTACAACATACTCACAGGAGAATGTCAAAAGGACGAGCTAAAGACTAAAGACAAAGCATTGTATGCTAGGCTTAAAGTTTTGTAAAATGGAGTGACCTCCCTTAGGGGGAGATTGTTGGAAACAAAAAAAGTGTCGGTCACTTCCAAGTTGTAATAGGTCTTAGCTCGTAGATTGTGTCATGTTAAGTATAGAAGCTAATCCGGCCCAAGGCCCATAGGAAGCCCATCATAGCCCATGGGCCGGCCATCATGTAACTATATAAGCCCTCTCCTAGCCTTGGAGAGGGGTTGGTTGTTTCATTTCTTCCATATTTCCACATAGTAATAACATCATCCATTCCATCACTTTCTCTATCTAAACATCACAACCCACATCTCTCTCATGTTCTTGGTTTAGATCATAAGATTACATGTTTCTTCAACAGCCACACCACCACCATCATAATCATCTTCCCACCACCATCTACGACATCGCCACCTGCACCCCACCATTGTCGCACCTCCAAGGGGTGCGTTTGGTTATTTTGCTAGCCCTTAGAGGGTGTTTGTTTCTTCATATAAATCGACAAGGGTGCGTGTGGTTTTATGTTTGCACGACATATGGTGCGTTGGGGTTTATGGCAGCCACCCACAAAGGGTGCGTTTGATTCTAAACAACCCACCAAGGGGTGCGTATGGTTTGATTATTCACAAAAGGGTGCGTTGGTGGTGATAATAACACAAAGGATGTGTTTGTTTCGAGTTTATCAGCCCAAGAGGGCATTTGGTTTTGGGTGGCAGCCAACCACGAGGGTGTGTCGGTGTTTGCGGTTAGCACCATGGGGTGCGGTTGGTTTTGATATGAACACCGAGAAGGGTGCGGTTGGCTGTTTGGTATTAGGCAGCCACAAGGGGGTGTTTGTTTAGGGTTATTAATGCCGAATAGGGTGTGTTTGGCATGAGAAAAACACATAAGGATGTGTTTGTTTTAGCAGATTGATGTAGAGGGTGCGTTTGGGAAAAACACATAAGGGTGTGTTTGGTATAACTGTATAATAACCCGACAATGAACGAAAACTATACTTTTACAAGGAGACAACAATTTTAGTTACGATCTGTCAATAAGACGAAAGATTAAAATATAAAATATTATTTTATAAATTCCTGACTAGAATGTAAAATCATAACTTTTGTAAAAGCTTTACAAACATCGGTTGTTTAATTCATAACTTTAAGACGTGTGTCTACTTTTATGCAAGGACTTCTTATTAACTATATATTGGTGTCAAATTATTTGGTTTCAATCATTTACTCACACTTATTATATAATACTAGCAAAGCATTATATACTCCACATAAATCTTTGGATTGTTTGTCTTCACTATATAATTCACGGTATGAGTTATATAAGGGTTATTTTTCATATGGAATATATAAAGAATATATTACATACTGTGCGTTTATCTTTCGATTTATTTTATTTAACCAACCACCAAACTATTACAACTTTAAATCTAAATCTTTTATCAACGTGTCGCGTTGATGCAACCATTCATCGGGAAACCTAAATACATTATCCTAGGCTAGTGGGACTTAGCCGTTAAGATTAGTTACAACTGCTTGATCGAGCCGCTTCGTCTTCCGTTCGTGTTGTGCATATTAGATGCCTATCTGTCAATCGTTCTTCATCATCGAGGTGAGTTTCATAGCCTCGCTTTTCAATCTTTTGAATGTTTTATAAACCCGCGAGGGGGATACATGCTTGTCTATAAACTCTTTTACTTGCTCGGTTATCTTATAAGAATGTTATTGCTTTTAAAGGATATGGTGAGTTTATAGCCCCACGTTTTACATGTTTTACATATATTTTTGGGGTGAGAACATGCTTGTTTACAAATGCATTTACATGGTTGATTACCTGTTTGGTTTACATACTCATTTATATATCTCGCGAGGAGATACAATACTTGGTTTAATTTTTGAACGTAAACACATACTATACTTTTATGATTATGGATTAGCTTAAGTTGCATGAACTGTTAATTACTCGGAGGGTAAGCGCGAATGTTATAAGATAGATCTATTTGGGATTGACAATCCCCGTTCGGGTGACTAGCTATCACTGGGAACGAACGTTATACCATGTCGGATTACGATTGGATTGGCGCCTGCGGGGCCAACAATCACATACACATATTATTTTCAGAAATGCCCGGGTGTCCTTGGAGGGGACACCTATGATGGGTACATATTATTTTCATTAATGCCCGGGTGTTCTTGGAGGGAACACCCACGATGGGAACATATTCTTTTATTACTGCCCGGGTGTTCTTGGAGGGAACACCTACGATGGGTACACTCTTACTGTGCCTTGAATAAAGTGGCATACATACAAGTCTACGTCGCAGTTTCATGAACTTAGAGTAATTGTAATCATTGTTTTATACTCACATGGATATTTACTGTGCCTTGAATAAAGTGGCAATACATACTTGAAATATTTTGGTGACATTAAATTGGTCATGCATTCTTTATAAATCTTTGGGATAAGATTGGTACTTTTGGTGACATTAAATTGGTCATGCATTCTTTATAAATCTTTGGGATAAGATTGGTACTTTTGGTGACATAAAATGTGTCGTGCATTCTTTATAAATCTTTGAGATTTTTACATGGTATTGTGATGACACAGTGGACAAATACATTTATTTGAAACATACATTCATATTTAAACTAACATATGAACTCACCAACTTTATGTTGACCGTTTTAAGCATGTTTTTCTCAGGTGATATAGATACTTGGCTTACTTGAAGTGCATTGGAGTCTATACATTCAAGTTTTTCATGGTGATGCAATTATGGGACAAATGTTATATTAATTTCAAGGAAATCAACGAGATTATTTTTCAAACGACACATTTAGAGGTCGTTCTCTTGTATCTAGCGCCGTGTATTGTGAAGTAGCACCCCAAGTGGTATTCCGCTGCGTTGTGATTTTGGGGGTGTTACAGATTGGTATCAGAGCACTGGTTATAGAGAACTAGGTTGCATATTTTACCCTAGACTATAACCGTTTTCACAAACATTGCATCACATCAAACATTTTCATAGTGTTAACGCTGCTTTTATGTGCTTACATTAGTGTTGCATTAAGTGCTTACGTAAAAACAACTGACATACATATATATGATATATATATGCTTGCATACTTTGCGTATATCGTCGCTTATTTATATATAGTTGTGATTATATTAATACCAAATATTATTAAGACTTCTGAGTGTGGCTTGGGGGTTGCACATTGGGTCTCATCTTACTCGTAGACATTGTGAGTGGCGCAATGGTCTCACTCGTTATCAGCATTGTAGTTAAACAATGGTCTCTAAGGATATTATTTTTCTTCATAGCTTTATACTATATCGTATTACACGGAGACCGTCATAATTTTGTTTACATGGAATTATGTATGAATCTAAGTATTACAAGTCTTGTATGGGCGGGACTTGTAATATGAGGATTGATATGATAATTGCTATGTTAACAAAGCCCGTCACAGTTCTGTTTACATGGAATTATGTGTGGATCCAAGTATTACAAGTCTTGTATGGGCGGGACTTGTAATAGGAGGATTGATACGATAATTGCTATGTCGACTCGTTCACGATTTTGAACACTATGTTGATTTCCCCTGATTGTTTACTCCCCGCCTCCGAAGACGAATTTTAAACACTCGTCCCATACTCATTAGAAGCACATGCATCGTTATGTTATCCATCACCTTGAAGGTTATCCATCACCGCTTGGAACTACCTTATCTCATTCTTAAGTTATTACTTTTGCCGTTGCTAATCCTCGCGATCACGAACTGTTCGTGGAACTAACAGACTCGTTACACACTTAAGTTAAAGGAGTTGTTTCATCTCGAAATAGCAAACTGGGTACAACATTCCATCACCGTCTGTTACGGTTATTGTCGTTATGGTTGTTGTTGTTGGGTCCTGGAGTGGTCCCAGATTGTACAAACTTTATCAACTAAGTGATGAAACCCACCTTAAACGAGATAAACACCTATCGACGACGAAACAGAGCGTTGGACAATTCCATTTCGGTCCACTAGTAGGGGAAGACTTAGGTCGCGATTACATCCAGTACTACCATTGTAAGTTGGGTATTACTATCCATAAGCCACGTTGATGTGAATCATCGACCTTATAGGATCGTAGGAAGAGACTCCGTCCTCGGACATTTTAGAACTTATACAAAAACTAACTTTCACGGACTACCACCTTCTTCTTGATGTTTTCACTTAACGGATTTCCTTATAACGCGGTTATACCAGTATAAGATATGTAATGATATATTTTGAGCTTTACCCATTTGTGATGGATTAATATCCTGGATAAACATAGCCCAAATTTTTTAGTAGATGGAGAAGTGTAGAGAAACACTGACTTTTGTGAATTAAGGTTATCAAGTCTTGTTTTAGAACGAGTTTGAAGTTTATTAAACTTTAAGTCTTTCCTTGGTCACACAATCGGATAACACAAATTTAATCTCGGGACGAGATTTCTTTAAGGGGTAGGTACTGTAACATCTGAGAATTTTCAAAATTTTAAATAAAGATTTCAATCTTTGACTTTTCAAGTCTGACTTGACTTTTGACTTTTGGTCTTTTATTTTCACATAAAAGCGATTACCGCGTAACCGGTAATTTTTCGGAACATATTTAAAGGAGATATATGTTATTCCTAGGTTGATTTATCAAAAACGAGCAGCTAAATCACGTTTTCATTTTTCGGACTCTAAAACAATTTGATGTAAAACGACATTCCTGACAACTTTTTAGTTTTGACCGAGACCCAAAAACAGTCAGAAGGTGACTGAAATGCCCTCACAAGATTTAGAAACGAGAAAATAATTAAATTATAATTAATTTACACTTTTTATTAAATAAAAATATTTAATAAATTAGTCACCATCTTATTCAGTAACGTTTGTTGATAACGCAAATATACGGGTTAAAAATTTATTTCTATTTTTACTTTTGAACGAGACGTAACCGGTTCACCAAATAAATAACAAACATTTTTATAAATGTTATAAAAATATTTATTAAATATTATCAAATAAATACTCATTTTTATCAAAAAAATGATTTGGAAAACAATGGCGCAAGTTTTGTATTTTGAAACATCCGTTAAGTCACTCAAACGAGTCCCGAACCGATAATTATCAAAAACTCATTAAAAAGTTACAAAATGAACCCTAAACTATTTGTAACTTGACACTTTTATTTAAAAGTTTAATATATATATAAAAATATATAACTTTTATTTCATTTCATAACATATAAACACACACACACCTTTATCTCTTTCCCCTCTCTCATAAAATCCGGCCACCGTCGGCCACCACCGGCGTCGCCGCCCGCCACCGTCGGCCACCACCAACCACCGTCGGAAAAGTTTTTCGGTGAGTTTTTCGGCAAGCACCAAAAAGCCTCCTCTTCGCTCGATCTATCCGATCCCCAACACCACTCGCCGCCAAGCACCTCCCCTTCATCCCTACCCACGCATCACCGCCACCACAACCACGACCCACAAGGGTGCGTTCGGTTTGACAGAAAACCAAAAGTTGTGCGTCCGTTTTGTGGTTAAAAACACAAGGGTTTTTTTTTGTTGTTTTCGGTGGCTTAGCAACAAGGGTGGGCACGTGTTTTGTTATAAGCACCAAGAGGGTGCGTTGGGTTTACAACCACCACAGCAGGTGCGTTGGGTTGGTTATGAACAAAAGGGGTGTGTTCGGTTTAAGGTTATACTCAAAGGGGGTTTCGTTTTGGTTCGCGGGTTTCTCACCCCAAGGGGTGCGTGGTTTAGAGGTTCACAGGTAGGGTTGCGTTTGATTCGCGATTATCACCACCAAAGGGCGTGCGTGGTTAGCAGTGTTCACAGGTAGGTGGTATTGGTTCGCGGTTTATCACCACCAAGGGGTACGTTGTTTAGCAGGTTCACAGGTAGGGTGTGTTGGTTTTTCTGTCACCGAAAAGGTTGCATTCGGGGTAGGGTTTGCACCTAGGGTGCGTTTTGGTTTTGTTAAAACAACCAAGGGTTTGCTGAGTTACACCCAAGGGTGGGATTAGTGTTGTCTCGCAGCCAAGGGTGCGTGTGGGTTTGCCGTGTACCAAGCAGGGTGCGTTTGATTGTTGTTGACAACGAAATGGGTGTGTTTGGTTGTTAACAGCCGCACAAGGGTGCGTTTGGTTTTAAGACAGATTTAGGGTGCGCTTGGCGTAGCAGAAATGGAATAAGGGTGCGTTTGACATAATAGAAAACGCAAGGGGTGTTTATTTCTGGGTTTGACACGAAAAGTGTGCGTTTGATTTTGCACCACAAAAGTAATTCGATTATTTCGTTTAATTTTATCAAGTTAATTATATGTGATGAAATCCAGTGAAACTTGTGGGGTCTAAGTATAAAATGTATAAATATTAAAACGGGATTTATATTAATCTATAAGCAATATTAGATGAGTTTTTGAGCTAAAAACAGACTTTGGCGCGTTTTTGTGACGGGTCATTTTGACCAGAAAACGGAACTTGGGATTCGGGATTCGAGATTTTGAATAGTCAGATTTTGGTTTACAAAATATAGCAAATTATATTTTTACGGACGTTTTGATATAAAACGGGACTTTTAACTCCCATTAACGAAGAAACTGGGGTGAAATCGGAATATACACTTTAGTAGAAAAATAGGTTATTTTTAATATATATTAAATATGACAGATTTATTAATTAAATGATTTGAGCACTTTCGAGTCCGTTTCGGCCTTCCGGCGAAGCACGAAAGTTGTCCGTAATGACGTTTTACTTTGCCGCGAGGCTTGTCGGTTTTAAAATTGAGATATAGCGGGTCAAAACTAAAGGTCAACGTAAAAGTCAACGGATATTTTAATTAATATTAATACATTATGAGTACGATTTTGAGTGATAAAATAAGGTCGGTTAATATATTATTTCAATTAATTATTTTTAAGACCATTGTTCGGTTCTAAAAACGGAGAGTCTAAAAATAGTAACTTTCTGTAAATATTCGAGACAAGTTATGATTGGAAGGAAAACAATATATATACATATAATATACTAAGGGTTAAGGTTTAAAGACGCGCAAGTGGATTTCTCATCACATGTATGTATGTATGTAAACATATAAAAATATGTATGATTTCGTCGTTACGATGTACGCATCGTTGATCGTACTTAATACGTGTTATAATCAAGTGACATAATTATAGGTCGTGGTCGAGATCGTTGCAGATTCGGTTTTGATTTATTTTGGATTATTTGATCGTGGTCTTTGATCAAGGTGAGTTTATAGCCCCATGTTTTACTGGTTTTACATATATTTTTTGGGTGAGAACATGCTTGTTTACAAATGCATTTACATGGTTGATTACCTGTTTGGTTTACATACTCATTTATATACTCGCGAGGAGATACAATACTTGGTCTAATTTTGAACGTAAACACATACTATACTTTTATGATTATGGATTAGTTAAGGTGCTGTACTGTAATTACTCGGAGGGTGTAAGCTGTGAATGTTATAAGATAGAATCTATTTTGGGGATTGACAATCCCCGTTCGGGTGACTAGCTTCACTGGGAACGGACATATACCATGTCGGTTACGAATGTATTGGCGGCCCTGCTGGGGACAACAATCCACATACACATATTATTTGTCAGAAATGCCCGGGGGTCCTTGGAGGGGATACCTATGATGGGTACATATTATTTTCATTAATGCCCGGGTGTTCTTGGAGGGAACACCCATGATGGGAACATATTCTTTTATTACTGCCCGGGTGTTCTTGGAGGGAACACCTACGATGGGTACACTCTTACTGTGCCTTGAATAAAGTGGCATACATACAAGTCTACGTCGTAGTTTAATGAACTTAGAGTAATTGTAATCGTTGTTTTATACACACATGGATATTTATCGTGCCTTAAATAAAGTGGCATACCCTACTTGAAACATTTTGGTTGACAATAACTGGTCTGAATTCTTATAAATCTTTGGGATAAGATTGGTACTTTTGGTGCATTAAATTGGTCATGCATTCTTTATAAATCTTTGGGATAAGATGGTACTTTTGGTGACATAAAAGTGTCTGTGCTTCTGTATAAATCTTTGGGTTTGTACATGGGTATGTGAGACACAGTGGACAACTACATTCATGTGAAACTTACATTCTATTTAAACTACCTATGAACTCACCAACTTTATGTTGACCGTTTTAAGCATGTTTTTCCTCAGGTGATATAGATACTTGGCTTACTTGAAGTGCATTGGAGTCTTTACATTCAAGTTTTTCATGGTGATGCAATTATGGGACAAATGTTATATTAATTTCAAGGAAATCAACGAGATTATTTTTCAAACGACACATTTAGAGGTCGTTATCTTATATCTAGCGCTGTGTATTGTGAAGTAGCACCCCAAGTGGTATTCCGCTGCGTTGTGATTTTGGGGGTGTTACAATTCATGTAATGAATTTGTTAAACCCTTATCTCCTCAAAGTCGTTTTGCAAACACTCAGGTAACCACACTCCCATTACAAGAGTTGAAACCACCAAACAAGGATATCATCATATTTTACGTAATGGACTTAGATACACACAAACTCGAGTCGACCAAAGACATCTATTACCCACTCCTAATATGAGACCTCCTGATTCATATAACCAGATACCTTCTTTTTAAAATAACCACTCTTTGGAAAGAAGAAACTTTTATAACAATCAAAGGTCTTTGCCTTATCAATACAACAACTTCCAAAGGAGAGAAACTCCTACCTAAATCATGGTTACTCGAGACCAAAAAACATTCGAAGGTTGGACAAAATTTCAAAATAATAACGATTTCAAAAACAAACCTTGGTCCATGTTCTCGAGGTACGATATATAAAAAACTATGTGTATTACTTCAAGACCCAAGAATAGTTAACTTTGACACAATATTTAGCTTAACTACAAGGACTCTAAGAAACAACGGGTTAGCGCGGACCTTAAATTTCATCTTTGCTTGTGGTTTGCCTCAATGTGATCTTACGATCGGTCGATTAGATTGTGGTATGGGTTTCACTCAGCTCATGTCAAAGAATAGAAGATTTTTTACTTCGTACAAGGCATATGATGGTGGACAGCCTATATTTAGGAGCACCCTAACGGGCAAGAGCAGTTGGGGAGGTACATATTTCTCTTGACATCTATTACAATTATCAATGTTGATCATGTTAGTAGGTTAGCTTTTAACTTGATTAGTGTAGGACAATTATGTGATCATGATTGCGTAGTTAAGTTTGCTAAAGTAGATTGTACTATTAGTAAAAATGGTAAAACGCTAGCTAAAGTCATAGGAGAAATGTATTATATACATGGAAATTAGGAGATAACTCCAAACAACAAATTTTTCTTGCATCCGTGGTGGATAACTCAAAGCTTTGGCATAGGAGGTTAGGTCATGCCAATATGTCGTTAGTTCATAACTTAGCTTCCAACAAGCTGTTAAGGAGCCTACGAAAGTTGAGTTTTGAAGGAAACTTTTGTGTCATGTGGTTGGGTGGTCAAGGTAATGCAATAATAGGACTAGGATTAAGTGTCAACTACTAGGGTGTTAGAGTGGTTACACTTAGATTTGTTTGGTCCCTTCACCATTCAAAGATTACGGAGCAATTCTAACTTTAGTGATTGTAGATGATCACTCAAACTACACTTGGGTCGTGTTTTTAGAGTCTAAGTGATTGTGTTGTCGTGTAGGGTTTATCTTAGAGTATTCATGTTTTAAATTTATATTTTGCCGACTTTACCTAAAAAACACTTTAACGGACAGTGTACCCGATCAAATGGAGTTTCACGGTAAGTAGGGTGTCGATCACTAAGACCGAGAATGAAATCTTTTATTTTATCAATATTTTGGTTAACTAAGGTAAGTTAATTTAACTACGTTAATTCTTTTCTTAGTTAAATTATCTAAACCTATGTCATCTAATTCAATGGATAAGGGGGGGTTTTAGCCTGAGAGACTGGCACAGGTTTTGTGGTAACTTAGATCATTTTAAGACACAATAGCACACGCAGGCAGACAGACAAAAGATACAAGAGCGGTCTAGCCAAATATAAGAAAATTGTATTAACCATAATTAATCCAATTAAAACGTTGATTTATTTATTTAGTGCAATAAATGCTTATCTCGAGGCGGCATATCATTTTAAGATTTAGGCGGGACTTCTTCTTAAAACCTAGACACGTAGAATTCTGTCATAATTAAACGTATCCGCATAAAGCATCCTATTTGTTGATTATAATCTATCTTAGATGATTAATAATGGTGATCTTATTAATCCCTAGCTTATAGAGACTTTAACAGTTAGCTGCTTACCGTAATTTATATTCTAGTAGTCCACTATCTAAGTCTTTACCAAAAGAATCAGTGCGTTATTTGTTGATCTTAGGTCACCTGCTAGTCCAACTTGTTCACATATCCCAAAGGTAAAGATATGGCCTTAATTGTGGTCCTATTGATGTAGATATATAAATCACATTAGAGGAGACATCCCGACATCTAGCTAACTTGGTCGGTATCACTAGATCCAGTTGAATGATAGGTCGCATATAAAAGCATGTAAACAAGTATGCATTGATAAACTTAAACAAGCAATCAACGATAAATTAAGCAATCGATATAAACAAACTAAACAATTAAATCTTCATAATCATGGCTAATACCAGGTTATTTGCCTTAATCATTGTAATCAATACAAAAGTAATAATCCAACCAAGGTAAACTAACCGAGTTATGAATGATACCAAAAATTGAATGATTACAAGAGTATAGGAGATTACAAGATGTTTCCTATGGAATTAGTAGCTTTGCTTGTGTCTTTGCTTTCTTGTCTTCTAAAAATAACTTTTGTGGTTAAGGTATTCAAAAATGCTCAAGCACATTGAAAACGTTTTTAGGTTTTCTATGTATACGTTTTTAGTTTTCCTATTTATATTGTCTAGAATTTGGCCACTATGGCGTATCGAAAGAGAGGATCGGTTGTATCGAGGTTTCTTGGAGTAGGGCTGTAGGGACATGTTCGATATTTCTAGGAATATTTTATATACTTTAATTGAATACGAGTATGGAATTCTCTGGATATGGCGTATTGGATTTGAATCTTTGTGGTTTCTTGTGGATGTGCAGGCACAAATCGCCGTATCTTCCTTGCATGGAATTAGGGTCTAGGATGTCAGAACAGTTAATCTTTCAAATGTCTTCGTTTAAGCTCCAGAATGCGTTCCTTTTTGCTAATCTTCACATGTACTCCATAAAACTATAAATCTAAATATAAACGATTAAGTAACAAATTTTGCAATAAAATATACAAAATGGGTTATTTACATTTGGAGATAAAATGATGATATAAAAGTGAACGTTATTTAATGTCATCAAATCTCCCCCCACTTGAATCATCCTTGTCCCAAGTAGCTTTAGAAGTTGATGAAATGTATCCTAAGGATTTTTCCGTTTAAGCATTTATAATTGATTAATTACAAAGTATACAACCAAACACTCACGAAATAGGAAGATGAAGAAAAACACTTAAATCACTCAACTAATTATATTGGTTAAATGTAACTAAATGCCTCAATTGCTCCACGGTGTGATGAGGTATTCTAATCATAAGCTTGCAAGGGTCACATCTCACCACTAGAGCTAAGGATTAACAAGCTAATAAGGTAAATTGGGGGTTTTTATTTATAAGGCTTATAAGGGTTTGATCCCTTTATCTAGTTTCTAAAGATACTAATATTCTAGAAAAGGTGACAAAGACCATACATACACACCTATAACGATGGGATAAACACATATGACTGCACTCAAACCTTAACTCGAATAAGCTAAAGAATAGGACTAGTAGAGTGATATAAGGTATGGATCTTCTAACTTTCACCAAAAGTAATAAACCAACAAGGTGGCTGAATCACACATACATGGCTGTAACGACGGAATAGACATGCATGATTCGATCACATCCTCATTCGAGTAAAACCTAAGGTTAATCATTAGGAAAGGGAAATAAATTGTTGTTAAATAAAAATTTACGAAACAAATAGATTAAGTCCAAACAGATAAGGTACAAGTTGCTAGATACTTTTTCTCGATCGTTACCATGATAAAGACACATAAATATTTACACAAGCGTCTTGATCATTGATAATAAAACAACAACCTAAGTTGGCGTTCCCATAATGGTCAACTCCCAATAATCCCATACTATACATACTTTTACAAAGACAAGTGGCGATATCTACCACTTTATACAAAACTTTACATTGTTGATTTATAACCATCTATCAACGAATAATCGATCCTTCAAATAATACCATCTGTTTAAGCTTTAACGAACCGACTATCTTTAGATTTTCCTCCTCTTTTTTGTTGCAGTTTTCTAATTTTTTTCATTTTTTATTTCATAATACATACTACGAATCTCGGTGTAATTTCACCATCTTCACGATCATAATAACTCCAGATAATTTATTCCATGATTCCTCATTCTTCGGACGTACCAATAATTGTGATGGTAGTAAAAATACATGAGTTTTGACTACTTTTTACATTCTCATTGCAATGTGCAAATTTCCTAACCTTACTAGAGATAGAAAATGACACATGACACAGGAAATACATACTCTACACTTTAAGCAACTAGCAACTGATAAATGGACTTAATCTAACAGGGTAGGATAAGGTGTAAAGGTGTAAC
>BQNB010028142.1:1522-23606 GCA_026074375.1 Tanacetum coccineum | reverse complement strand
AAGAACTGCTTTGGCTGTAGAGATCTCATCACAGTTAGAATCATACGCATCCAAATCATCAGCTTGATAAGCTGTATTGTGTGTAATGACTGACTGTGTAACTGGACCTTCTGCAACACCTGCATCTGCCAAGAATTCCAATTCTTCCTCATTAAGAACTTTACCATTTCTTTGACCTTTAACCAATAGAACTTTTTCCCTAAACCACGTAGAATTCCTTTTCCTCTTTGGCTTTGGACACTGTCTTGCCATATGACCTTCCCCTTGGCACTTAAAACACTTTACAACCCTTTGTTGACCTGAATAATTCCCTCCTGTTCCTGAAGTATTAGCTCTTGTTCCTGAAGTACCAACATCATGAGAATTTTGTCTCCCTTGAAGTGGTTGAATAGTCACCCGTCTATCATGAATAGTTGCTCGTTGTCTTGGGTTAGATGAGTTTCTTAGCTGATTGTTGGTAGATAGGAAAATGAGATGTAATGACAGTCGATAGAAATGACATCATTTTGTTGATAGCATTAATGGGGTCATCTCCTTACTTAAATACAGGAACTGCTAGACCGGAGTCTATTTAAGGAAATTTAGCAAGGTATGTTTGTTGATTAACTGTGGAGACAATAAATTCAATTTAAGGAACATATTGTGATTGTGGACAAGCCTCTTGATATACAGTTGATGAGTAAGCATGTGGATACGGTGCTGATGGATAAGTGATTGCATGTGGGTTGGATGGATAGTAGTTGAGTAATGTTGTGTGGGATGAGTTGATCCATATTGATGAGACTAAGATGGTAAAAACTCTTGTTGAAACTGAGAATTGTTATATGAAGACTGATAAGTGTTGAAGTGAGGTGGTGTCATTTGATGATTCGCAACTAGGGCAAGTGGATCTTGATTGCGTTCATGCATAAGACGGACTACATTTGCATGGAGTTCGTGTTGTTCAAGATATGCATAAAGCTAATCAACGTTGGTAGTATGAAAATCTTTTACAAGCTTGACATCAGTCATAAACTTACTCCATTCAGGTGGAAGACTGTTTAAGAACTTGGTATTAGCTTGAAATTGCTCCAGTTTCAGGTTGTAGATGTTCATGTCATTGATATGTTGGGTGAATCTCAAGTAATACTGATGAAGTAATTCCCCTTGATGTGAACAAACTAATCAAATGCATCATACAGTTTACACTACCTTTCCTGCTTTGTCAACGAGGTACCTTGCATAAGAAGTTGAACTTATTCCCATAGATCATTGGCAACTCTATGACGATTGACAAGTGAATAGATTTTAGTTGGTAGACCTTGAAGAATGATATTAATTGCCTTCATGTCACAATGAGCTTAAAGTTTCTCTGTAGCAGACAATTCAACATATTTCTTTGTCAATGGTAACCCCCATTTTTCTTCCTTCAATCGTAGGCCAAATGAGTGAACCATGTTCAACTAATTCACTTATCATTCTTCTGTGCTCTCTGTTTTGCATGTATAGTTCCATTCTACTTTTCCAAGAATCATACAAGTCTTTGTCCAACATTGGTGGACGATTTTCACCACCAGAAAGTATCATGTATTCAGCAAGGGTAGTCATTGTTACTTTGATGTTATAAGATTACTTGTTGATCGAACGGTGATAATAAGTAATTGTGTTTTTAGTGAGTAGTCTTTTGAGTGTTTGTAAGTCTTGAAACTATACGAGATTATACAACTCTTGATAAAATCGGGAAGACAAGTGAATGTTTCACATGATTTTACAAATCACAGAGATAAACCGTATAAGTTACTTTAGCAAATTTGAGTTTTTAATTTTAGTTCAAGTGAATTACTTTTCCTTTTGGATGTATTAAATCGCCTTGTAAAGGGAAGTTGTTAAATCTCCTTTCAAAGGAATGTTGTTAATTCGCCTTGTACTAAGAAAGTTGCTAATTCGCCTTATGAAGGTAGTTGTTAATTCGCCTTGGCTTAGAAAACTGTTAATTCGCCTTGCCATGGAATTGTTAATTCGCCTTGCACTTGGAATTGCTAATTTACCTTGCACTGAAGGTTGATAAATCGCCTTGTACTCAATGCTTGTTAAATCGCCTTGCAAAGAAATCTTGTTAAATCGCCTTGTACTAGGTGTTGATAAATCGCCTTGTAAAGAGATCTTGTTAAATTGCCTTGTACTAGGTGTAGATAAATCACCTTGCAAAGAAACCTTGTTAACTCGCCTTTACAAGTCCGAAACTTAAAGTTTTCAAAACACAAAAAGACTAACTTTTGATCATTTTTCCCAAAAAAATTTATACAACTAGTATTACTAAGCCTATAGGTACCTTAAAAATGCAAAATTTATGGTTTTTAAGCCAAAAAATTTAAAATCAAGATTTGTACTTTATCAAGCTTTTCGAACACAAAATGCATAAAAATTTGATGTTTTCTTTTATTCTAAGCTTGTAGACTTATATCCAAGGATACTAGATTAGATTTACCTATGTAAATAATCTTTTAGTGTACAATATATGTAGTCAATAACAACAAAGAACTATGAGGAAATCTAGAGAGAGAAAGAGGTTGGGAGGAAGCTTCTAGTAAGAGAAAGTAAACAAGAAATACACACTTAGATTATGAAAAAGGAAACAACCAACCAAAACCCTATCCATGTGTGGAGAGGGTATTTATACACTTGATAAGGGTCGGCCTATGGACTAAGTTCATGGGCTTTCCATGGGCTTTTCCTAAGCTAGCCTATCTAATTTCCAAATATTACTTTACGAGCTATCAAACGATATAATGGAAGTGACTGATACTTTTCATGATCCTAATAATCTCCCCCTAAGGGAGGTCACTCCATATTATAAAAACTTAAGCCTAGCATACTATGCTTTGTCTTCAGTCTTGTGCTCGCAGACTTGATGTCTTTACTTCATCTTGTGAACATGATGTAGTGATCTTTGACTTTAGGCTTTGGCTTGTATCTTTGACTTGACATGAATGTGATCTTGAACTCCTTGAGATCATCAACCAAGCATAATCTCTAATCATCATCTTGTGATCTTTTGCCTTCTTGTGATCTTGTAACTTCTGGACCAACATGCTCATACGGTTCTTGATGTTGAAAGCGTGTGTAACCATCTTTCTTGATATTCTTTAACTTTAACACTTCGTCACTTTATGGAGGATGTACAGTATCAACTTAATACTTTTTCGCTTTAAGAAAGACGTACGGTATCAGAGTAGCAGAAGTCTTGAAACATGTACTTGAGCTTTCATGGTGTCTTTATATATATCGATCGAGTATGAGCATGTGGTATTGGCTTCAACTTGTCATCGGGAAACTGCTACCACATTCAGGAAACCTACATGAATGGGTTAGTGATAAACAACGTATATGAATGAAAGTGGCTTTGTCACTTCATCGAATACGGTTATAACAACCACAGTTCCCCGTTTCTCAGTCTAAATACTTCCTGTGATCAGGTAGAATTCTGAAGAATCTCCTTGACAGGGTTTCGCAGTTGTGCTAGCCGTTCTCATTACCAGAGCGTCTCAAAGCAGACAACACGGTAAGAGTGAACCGGTAAGTTACTATCTTCCCGATTAAGCCGTCAATTCGTGTTTAGCTTTCCTATGTCCAGATACCCTTGTGAGGCTTCCTATGGACATAAGATTAAAAATCAATTTAAAAAATCAGTCGATGTGTCAAATAGCAAACGGTTTTTATGACACACCAACAATTTTATCTTTTTCAAAATTCATTCGTTAATACATAAGCTGGACCGAATCGATATCCTGTATTACCGGCTTGATCCGTATAGGATCTCACAAGTCACTTACCAATAGCTTGTTTGATGTTGGCTCAAGCAAGATTTCCATCTTCACTGTGAATACTTAAGTATCACTCGGATGTTCTGGAAAAATCACAAGGATAATGCATAGGACTCTTAATATATATTTCTTGTTTTTTACATTGTGTGAATTTGCAAGCATAATTTTGACAAGTTTCCTAATGAGATTTATGGATGATCTCTTTTGGCTCTAGACTCAATAGTGCACTTTGGTTTTAGTGATCAGAGGCTGGAGCAGACTGCCACCTTTTCAATACCAACTAACTCAGAGTGAGAAAGTTGTTAGAAATGCGTGTAATCACCGTGAGAAATGAAACAACAATCTTTTGAGATATTCTGAGTGGCTAGGGAGGGTTGTGTATTGACCTGGTTTTTGCCTAAGTGTAAGGAGGGCTTCTTTTTTTCACCCTTTATCTTAACTTTTCTTTTTAATTCTTTAACCCCTTCAGCACTTACCGAGACTTCATAACTAGTACCTTGTTAGGTTTGTTCTAGTACTAGCTTCATCTCAGTTGGCACTTTCCCTTAATCTCATTTTACTCCTTTTTTCATACCTAAGGACTTCTACACTATCTAGTGGAATATCCCTGGGTAGATCCTTTCGGTTGTGGCTGGATTATGGGAATGGATACCTAAGCTTAACCACCTTATAACTCCAATATAGTAATTTAAATGGTCGGTCTTTTTTACTTCCACATTTCAGCCAACACGTAACCATTTGCTTCCCATTTATTTGTGCATCGATTAATCGAAAGAGTTTAGCACATATATGAGAAATCGTACACTATAGATCTTAAAATTCACATCTTTAATTATATATTTTAATCACATCTTCTCCCTTATCAAAAATGTCAAATCTCTTGATATTTTGGATATCAATTTATTCAAATATTCATGGTTTCAGGAAAAAAGATGTCCAATTATTAACAAGCCGATTATTGGAACATTTTAATGCTCCCCTTCAAATTATGAAAAATATGGTTTCGGGGAATAATATGGTGTTTGAGTACGTTAATTTGAAATTTTTTGAATTTACTCAGAAATTCTTGAAAATTCATACTAAAACACTATATATGCTTAATTATAGTCTATGTTATTTATTTACATATTCACAAGAATTATTATATACGAGAGATAGACCTAAACTAAGATAGGACACAATATGACAAAATCATATTGTCCATTCCAACAGCCTGAGGTCATTCCCGTATTCTCTTTCACCAACAAACCTCTCTAAATTCTGCAACAACCTCATCTCATAAAGCTGCTTTTCGATATCCTGAATCATAACCCGAGCCCTTCGTTTGTCTAAACCGCTCCATTTCCACTTTGGCAGATATTCCATCTTTATTCCCTTAGCAATATCATTAAGAGCAGACCGAACATCATCGAGCGTGCCATCACTAAATTTATGGAGTTCATCAGCGCGCATCAATCTGTTTATGTTCATTTGATCCTTATATATCACTCCTTTAGGATCTGAATATGCAGTGTATGTGGTCCTGTTTCTGAGATTTGACCTAAATGTGTCTAGCTTGGTAAGGTTGAGCTTCTTTTGGTAACTTTTGACACCTAATTGAAGATATTCCACCCGCCTTTGAATGACAATCCGTCTGGTGTACATACGTAATGCCACATTTAAGTCATATCATTCGTCAATTGTGAGATTGGTCAGGTTCTATTAAACAAGTAGAAGTAACATGTATTCTATGTCTTGTAGGTGAAGTCATAGGAAATCACCTTCTCTAAACTTGTACAGCTTCTAATCCTCTCGACGAACTTCAGTCTCTTCCAAGTGACCGTAATCATACTTCTTCATAATCGAAAGTCTGGTAACCGCAATTATTCTTTTCTTGGAGTAGACATCCTTTGAACCAAGTCTTGTTGGCAGCAAACCCATAGAAATATTGGCAGTTGGGACCGTAGTGTGAAGTACCCCAGTAAGCATATTGATCATATATAACCTTTACGGGACTCTACAAATTTCGAACCAAGTCTTCAATCTATTTGATCTCGTATGTAGCGGCCTTTGTCTTCGTAACTGAAGTTGAGTAACATCTACTTAAATCTCCACCTTTTATATATTCTAGGTTGTTGTTGATGAAGAAATCCTGAGGGATAACTTGACCGCCTCGATGATCTTGAATCAACAGGAGAGGTTTGTTGAGATCGAACGGATATGGTTTGCCTGTAGGGTTATGCCAGTCGAGTCATTCAGTTGTTTCCTTGGAACATTCTTCAAGATGGTACTCTAGTTCTGTAAGACTCTTGCAAGTACCTTTGAGTAGCTCGAATGCCGGTCCAACAAGAATTTCTTAAGTCAGGTCTTTGATGGTGAGTCAATTCAGGAAAAATGCAAAGAAGTCGAAAGAGGTATCCATGAGCTCATCAAATGAAGGACGATGTTCTTTAGCACGAGCAACTTGACTAATCCAGGTCTGAGGAGGTTGAGAGTCAACATGTTGTCTCTTATTCCAATCAAAATCAGGAGTTGGAGGTTGTTCGGGTTTCTTGAACCAGTCATCCTTGGTAACCTCCATGTCAGCGGGTTGTTCATCATTGTTACCCGTGTCAAACTCTTGATCTTGTTGCACTTCCGAGTCATCAACTGTATGACTTGGCTCCTCTGCATGGGCAGACTTGCCAAAATGCTTATGTTGAGATTGGGAGGCATCTTTTGAGGTGCTTGACGACTTCTTTTCCTTTGACCTTGAATCTCTGGATGACTCAGCTTCTTTGCTTGATTTCCTTCTTTTCGTCCCTCGGTCTGATCCAGCAGAGGGGTCTCGATCTTTGTCGCTGTCGTCTTGACTCCTCTTTAACGTAAATACTTCACAATATGTATTGAATAGATCTTTGTCAGTGTTGTAAGACTCAACCAGTGCATCATAAAGCTTCTTTTTGTAATCAGCTATAAGATGTGATTTGCTTTCCTCCATCTTATCTAGAAGAATCTTTGTAAGCTCAAATTCGGAGAGTGATGCGGCCGCCTCATAAGTAGACTTTAGTTGTGAGGAAGACCTTGTCAAGACTACAGCTTCTAATGATTCTGTGACATTTTTCTCTATCACAGGATTTGCAAAATCTAATACTGCTTGAGGGAGAATCTAAGGAAGTTGAGTGTTGACTTCTTCTTTAATAATAGCTCTCATTGATGTGTCAACGAGTTCTATGTAAGCATTATTCTCATCCTGAGCTTCTTGTCTGCAGTCCAAATTATGTGCTTGAATGGCCTTGTTTATAGTTTCTCCAAGTTTGTTATCAATGTAACGATCACTTATAGCAGGAATAGAGGAGAGAGATTGAGCATACTAGTCAACTTGCTTTATCTCTGACAGATCTTTTTCTAAGTTGGTGACTCTATCGTTGAACCTTAATACAAAGGAGAAATCTGGAAGTGAAGGAAATAAGGTTGTAGCTTCAGAAGTTGTTGGTGTTGGAGTTGGTGTTGCTTGTTTTGGAAGAGGATTGAAGAACAGAGGTGGTGTATGGATAGTTATAGTGAAATCGGATGTAATTTCAAGAATTTCCGTTGCATGACGAGCTGAGGTTTTCATCAATGAAGCATTCTCATTGTCAGATGGAGAAGGATTCTCAAGATTTAAAATCTTTCTTGTAAAGTTGGAGGAGACAGAAGAACTTTGTACAGGTTCATCAGCCTTTTGTGTGTCAAGGACTGGAGTAAGTGTCACATGAGCGTCTTCCTCTACTTGCTCAAACCCTGATTTTTGAGAAACATTTTGTTGTTCTGAGGCACCTTGATCAGCATTGGTCATATCAATGTCTTCATTTCCCAAGTTCACATTTACATCATCATACAGCTCCTTAGTGACCTCATCATCTCCTTCTTCATCCATCGTTTCTTCATCATCAATCTTTTCTTCTTCTTCTTCATAGTATTCAGTGCTAGACTGATTAAGAACAGGAATCTTGATTATGTCTGACTCAGTACTATCACTATCAGTCTCTTCATCATCGTCATTCGTGTCATCACCTTCTTGGTTATCATCATCGTTAGCATCATCATCATTACCATCACTTTTATCTTTAGAGTCATTTTCATCATCTTTATCTTCTTCTCCACTGTCACCCCAAGACTCTTTCTCACTTTCATATTTGTATATGGGTACATCATGAACCCCTGGTATAGTACCAGTTCCTTCATCTGCACCAGTCATCTTGAGATGTTGCTCATCAGGAACCTTTGACTGAGTGTCAACTCCATCGCCTGAGCCACTTGCGTGAGAGATGTGAAATTGTGTCTTGCTTCTTTTGGTAGCCAGCTTTAGTTGTTCAGTTTTAGTTAATGCAACCTTAGATAATACATCTAATCCTTTGGCTTTTGGCATCTTTACAGGTTGCTTCTTCTTGTTAGATTTAGCCACCTTAGCTTTAGTCTTGATTCTGGTACCTTTAGTAGCTTGAAAAGGGTTTTGCTTGGGAGATGTGTCAGAATCACCTTTCTTTTGAACGTACTTTGGTTTTGGAGTTTTCTCTCCAGAAGCAAAAGCATAGTATGTCTTGTAAGCTTTAGATTCCAACATTGCTTGGTTTGTTAACTCCTTTGGAAGAATGGTACCATATACTTGAGTATCTTCATGTCTGGAGATACATCTCATAGAAGTAAACATGGTGTCATCTCGAGCAGTGTGCCAAAACATCTTGTTCCTTCTTAAAATTGACTAATCCTTTGAAATGAAGTAATCAATGATGATCTTTGTGAATCTAGGGTATGACATCTTTTTGGTCTTCTTAGCTTCCTTGTTTTCTATCTGAAATAGGAAATCTTCCCAGAGTAGATACACATAGTCGATGTTCTTCTTATAGAACATACCCTAGAGGATTTGAGCACGGGACAAACGAATCTTGTCCATTCCAGTTTTTTTGCCACTTAAGTACTTGTTGATGATGGTAGCAAATGCTCTCCATGGTTGGTGTAAGTAGTCAACACTCACATCAGAGAGGTAGATGATGTCTTGAGAGTGCCCAAGATCTCTAATGAAAGAGAGGATATCATGTTCCAGTGGGAGGTCTTCAAAGTTTTGTCCTAGAATTTTAGGACAAAACTGGAGAATTTCTCTGAATATTTCAACATCGAGAGAGTCTTTCTTCTTGTTTATCGTGAATCTGATGAATGACTTATGAATGGAAATTGTAGCCCAAAATTCTTGTATATAAATGGCAGGAACTTCTGCAGTGATTAGGAATGCTTGGTAGAAGGGAGTGAGAGCAAGAGCATCCAACACCACTTGAAATGTAGCTTCTTTTGGTTTGATGTCTGATTTGAGTCTCATGTTGCATTTCTCAAACTCAAGACGGTCCACAGGGGCAACAAGAGCATCATCAAGGGCTGTTTCTGCTAAGATTTAACCAATACAATTTATATATATAATTAATTTTATATATAACACACTATAAGGCCTTTGATTGTTGAATACTTAAGCTTGATTCATGTTGTGATATCATTTTAATGATTAGGCTCATTAAGGATTTTAGCATTTTTTTGAATAAGATCTAATCATCCGAAGGGCAACTTAATTGGGCATAATGTGAAAGGCATTTAAGACAACTGAAATAGTGCTTCTTGGAATCCTATTAAAACTAACTTATAGAGAATAAGGTAACCTAAGACATGTTCAGATATTCTTGTTGAACCTTGATATATAGCCTACTTAACTTGTTTTGATTGCATAATTAACCAATTTTAATTAGCTAACTAACTTGAGTTTTAAATTGCCTTCAGGAAAAAATTCAATCTTAAGATTCCTTAAAATCCATTGCTAAATCGCCTCCTATTGAGAAGTGTTAAATCGCCTCCTATAAGGTTGTTAAATCGCCTCCTTAATGATGTTGTTAAATTGCCTCCTTAATTAGGTTGTTAAATCGCCTCGTAAAGGCGTGTTGTTAACTCACCTCTTGAAGGCATGTTGTTAACTCGCCTCGTGAAGGGAGTTGTTTACTCGCCTCTTGAAGGCTTGTTGTTAACTCGCCTCGTGAAGGGAGTTGTTAACTTGCCTCAAAACACACATTACCACAAACATGAAACTTTAAGCAGCAAGACTTGTTCAAATAGCATTCATATCAGTTGTATAGCACTTAGGAGTAGTTATAACTACAATTAGCCACAGAATCATCAAGAACGATCAAGAACAAACATATTTATCCTTTTTACCATAATCATTCAAGAAACTACAAACAAGAAATGCCTTTTATGGCTCAAACACATTTAAGGAAGAGAATACAAATGTCCTAGCACAAAACCCACAAACATATTTCACTAAATCCCAAAAACCCAAATTTTCGCAAACAAGAATTATCAAGAACACATTCATATGATAACCAATCACAAAACTATTTTAACCAAGTGTTATAAACACCTAAACAAACAAAACCCCTCACTCAATTTAGGTTTTTACCCAGTCTTGATTTTGATGACCCTAATTCGATTTTTAGAATTTTCAAGATCAAATCCGTATTAAAACTTAATTCGTTTGAAAGATGTGTTGTTTAGAGTGTGAAGAACGAGTTTCTAGTTATACCTTTTGAATGATAACAGCTTGAAATGAAGATTAGGAGATGACAATTTTGATTTTGAGGTTGGGAGGGAAAATAAAATATAAGTGTGTTTATGTGTGTGACTAAGTGATGGGGTGGGTGATTTTGTTATAAAACAAAATTCATTTTTGACACAATCGCCCCCTTAAGTTTAATAACCTTTTTATGTTTCTTATATAAGTTTTATTAGGCAATTTAAGTTTAACACATGGCACAAATAGTCCCTAATGTTTTTAACTATTATACCTAGAAACTTATATTTGAACATATGCTCCCTAAAGGCATAAACACATAACATATAAGGCTCACATAAGCTAAACTTAATTAACTCCCCTTTAATTGTTAACCCGTTATTGTTTAAAACCTTTTCCTTTATCACAAACTGATTTTATGAAGAAGATATTTGACATTTTCTCCCTCTCAAACAATGACCCATTTTCTATTTAAAGAGTTGTAGTCGTTGTTTGAGTGGTCAAATGTCTTTGAAAATGATTTTCAGATGACTTTGTAATATAAAATATTTGAAAAAACAACACCATACATAATAAGATTTCTTTTATTTTAACACATAAGCGCACTGACACGTACACTCATGGAATATAGGAAGCACGGGTTGTGATGCAAAGTAATCACAAGCCTTTGCATGATCATAAAGTAAACCATGTCTGAGAATTAATTCCCGTTATTGGGCCAAGTTTTCTTTTTAAAATAATTGCCTTTAAGATGATGACCCGGTTGCTATCAGAAATAATAGCAAGCCATTTTTTGGCATGTTTTAAAAGCTTTTGAACTTCTGCTCAAACTTCATTTACAGCCTCGTATCATTATTAAATGACATTTTTAAGGCCGTAAATGTTATCGAATTTCAAAAGACAAGCCATAGATTCATATTTTTATATTTTTCTGATTTTTTAATTTTGTATTTTGTTTTTAATATAAAAAAATTTATAAGGAGAGAAAAATCTTTTTGTTTTTTGTGATTTTATATATACATAATATACAGACGATATAAGAATAGGTACCACCACTATTCTTCGGCTTCATCTGCCAGTTCTTTCAGAGTCTCAGGAGTAAAACTTCTCATCCCCAGCTTGTCGATAAGGAATTCAATTCTTTCTCTACATAGAGCCTTTGTGAAGATGTCCGCTAACTGATATTTCATTCTGACAAAGTAAAGCTCGACGACTCCATGCTCCAATTGCTCTTTTATGAAGTGATATCTGATGTCAATATGCTTTGATCGAGAATGTTGAACATTATTGCAGCACAAGGCAATAGCGCTTTTGTTATCACAGTACATTAGAATTTTATTAAATCCAAGGCCATAATCGGTAAGTTATGATCTCATCCAAAGGAATTGAGCACAACAGCCGAACAAGGCTATATATTCAGCTTCCGCACTGGATATCGCAGCTAACAAGTTTGTATCTTGACAGCCCGCATGATCAGCATCTGCAAAAGCTGTTAGAGCAATAGCATAATCCTTCGAGTACCATAGACCCTGATTGACGGTTCCTCTTAGGTATTGAAAGATTCTTTTTACAGCATTTAGGTGCTTTTTGATAGGTCGTGCCTGATACCGAGCACATATACAAACAACATATACCATGTCTTGTCTACTGAATGTTAGATACATAAGGGTGCCAACCATGCCAAGATAATGTGTTGGATCAACGGCTTTCCCTTGTGTATCCTTATCTAGTTTGGATTTCTCCACCATTGGAGTATCCACTGGGTCACAAGATTTCATTCCGTATTTCTTAAGTGATTCTGGAGCATATTTTGATTGGTTTAAAAGATGCCTCTAGGACTCTGTGAAATCTGTAGTCCTAGAAAAAAATGATATTTTGCCCATCATTGACATCTTGAATTTAGAACATATTATCTCAGAAAATTTATCACATAGTTCAGTAGTAGTAGAAACAAAAATAATATCATCAACATAGATTTGTACCAGGAGGATATCTTTACCTTTTTCTGCTGATGAACAATGTGGGATCAATCGTGCCTTTGGAGAATCATTGAGATAGCAGAAACGATAACAATAGATCAGACCACGTGTGTGGAGCCTGTTTTAACCCATAAAGAGCTTTCTTCAGTCTGTACACGTGACTAGGCTTGTCTGAATGCCGTTTTCACATCCATCTAGTAGACGGTCATATTCATATGAGCAGCATACGCGAGAAATATCCGAACGGCCTCTAGTCTAGCAACGGGAGCAAAGGATTCTTCAAAATCAATTCCCTCTTCCTGATGGTATCCACGAGCTACCAATCTAGCCTTGTTTTTCAAGATTCCTCCCAATTCATCCAATTTCACCTTATAACTCCATTTTAAGGTGATAACCATCACTTTATCTAGAGGAGGAACAAGTTCCTAAACTTCAAGATGTTCGAATTCATTTAGCTCTTCTTGCATTGCCTTAATCCAGCATGCATGAGTTAATGCTTCTTTGTATGTCTTTGGTTCAACTAATTAAGAAGGCATCATAATAGCAGAACATGGCTTGTTCATGTAGTTGGAGTCGTGTGGAAACTGGTCTGGAGAGTTCACCAATTATGTTTTGTATCTGGTGATCTTTTGTCCATTTTATTGGGTGTTCTAAGATTGAAGCGTCTGGGTGCACAGTAGTAGAGATAACATCCGATGATGAGGATTCTTCAGAAATAATTTTTAGAATTAGAATGCCAAAATAAGGATCGTTACTCATATGTGCAACCTCAAGGTTGTGTGACTCTTCTTCAGTACTGAGAGGGATTGCTTAGGATTGTAATTGTGGAGTGGTTTGTGAAGTACTTGGAGAAGGTGCATCTTGATTAACTTTTGTTGAGGAAGGTGAACCGGTTGACTCAACAGGAGCAGGAGCTTCTTCTATAGGAACTGGAGAGGCAACGCTAGCTGAAGGAGAGTAGAATTCATCAAACACTAGCTGAAACACAAGATCCCATTCTTTCCTCGATGGTGGTACAAACAATGCTGAAGGAGGAGGGTTTGGAACGAGTCCTAAACTGGGTGTTGTAGGAGTTATCTCATGAAGCGCGGGTTCTAAGCTGCTTTGTTCAGAAGTCATTTCCGTCAGCTCATCAAAGTTGACATGGATGGTTTCAATGATTTTTTGAGTACGTCGGTTGTAAATACGGTAAGCTTTCTTCTTTAGAGCATATCCGAGGAAAATACCTATATCAGCTTTAGCTTGAAGTTTACCCAAATTATCACTATCATTGTTTGGATAACAAGGTGCACCAAAGACATGAAGGTAGGATAAATCAGGTTTTCTATCATGTAAGAGCTCATAAGGAGTTTTTCCATGGTGATGTCGTATAATGGATCGATTTTGGGTGTAACATGCGGTAGCAACTGCTTCGGCCCATAGATATAAAGGAGCTTTTGCATAGATTAACATTGTACTAGCGGCTTCAACAAAAGTACGATTTTGCCATTCAACAACACCATTTTGTTGTGGAGTTTGCGCAACCAATGTTTTGTGAATGATGCTAACCTGTTCATAGTAGTATCGCAGAGTTTGATTAACAAACTCAGTTTCATTATCTGTGCGAATGTTCCTTACAACTGCATTCAATCTAACTTGTATCATTTTCAGAAACTTGATTATAAAATCAGGAGCTTCATCCTTTGATGCAAAAAACTTCACCCATGTGAACCGAGAGTAATCATCCATAATGACGGGGATGTACTTTTTCCCATTTACGCTTGCAACACGCATAGGCCCACAAAGATCCATGTGCAGAAGATATAGTTTTTCTTGATTGGTGTCTTCATATTAAGGTTTATGTGATTGCTTCTTGCTTTTGCCCATAACACATGCAGAACACAAATGGTCCTTTTCAAATTTAAGTCTAGGAAGACCACGTACTAGACCGTTTCTAGTTAGGTAAATAAGAGCACCAAAGTTCAAATGAGACAGACGTCGATACCATAACCATGACTTAGTCTTTGTGGCTTTTGACAAGATACATATAGGAGAAGGTGCCATCATATCCCCAATGGACAAAGAATACAGGTTGGTTCCTCGAGATCCTGAGAGTAAGTCAACGCCTTCCAGATTACGAATAAAGCATGTGTGTTTTCGGAAAGCTACTTCAAGATCTGAGTCGCAAAATTAACCAACTAAGAATAGATTGTGTCCTAGTCCTTCCACATAATAAACCCTTGAAATTGTGACATTCCCTATTTGATAATCACCATATCCCATAATCTTCGCAACTTGGTCGTTACCGAATTTGACTGTACCGAGAAACTTATAAACGAAATTGGTGAGCTGAGAGCGATCTCCGGTCATGTGCTTGGAGCAGCCGGAGTCCAAATACCACAGAACAATTTGGACAACCTGCAATCGATAAGAGAAGAAGAGGATGGAGCAACTGAAGTATCGGATCCCCGAGATGTACCGGGTTCCATTCTGTTAGCAGTCATAGATTTTGCAACCTTAGGTTTGCTATTAGGAACAGATTTAGGTACTTTAGGTCTCCTTGTATATACTCTAGTTACTACATGTTCGGGTGCAACTACTTCAAGAGGAATGGGAACCCTAAGAGGCACTTTATTAGTGGCGGTAATCCTAGTTAAAGGGCACGCGTTTCCAACTAAGGTGAAAGTCCTTCCGGTGGGTTTCCATTTATATCCAACAGAGTTAAACACTTTTCCAGTAGGTTTCCATTCTTTTCTCTTTTTATTTTTCTTAGAGGCAGATTTATCACGCACATTCATACTATTCACATGATCAATTAAACACATAGCATGATTAGCATCAAACAAACATTCATTGCATACAGAACAAAGAGCCTGAGCACCTTTAACAGGATGCTTAACATGTTCATTACAGACATTTTTAGAATCAGAGTTCTGTTTATTCAACTTAGATTTAACTTTCCTAGATTGGACTTCTACTTTATTCTTCTCATTACTACTTGGTGTTCGTGAAATCCTATCATTCTTTGTATTGCCTGAAGGCTTTGATCCGCTAGCACTAGTAGAAGGGTTACTCTTGTAGAAGACAATAGAGGCCTGTTAGTTACTTTGGGAATGTTGCCTGATGATGTGATAGTGTCAACAAATCGAATTGTTTTCTTCTTATTTATAGGCGTGACCGCAACTAATTTCTCACTAGGTTTGTGAATATGAGGGCAGGTATCTCTAACATAACCTAGCAACTCTTGAATTAGCTTAACATACATACAAGCTAAGTAGGATGCACTATCTAAAGGGTTTCATGATTTAGCTTGTTCAACTACCTCTCTAAGAATAGCAGCTTGTTCCATAGTATGCTTAAGATAGTATTCATGAGCTTCCCTATTATTCTTAACCTTAGGTGCCAAAATTACTGGGTTAAGCTTATATGTTTCTGGAGCAATAGTGGTAGCATTCGACATCTGGGCAGCATTAGCAACTATGCCCTTCCCTATTAATTTTCTAAGATCCTTTTTTAATGATGTTATGACAAACACTTTTTCCTGAAGTTAAGCTATTAAATCAGAAATTTCAACCGACTTTTGATTTTCTTGATTAACCAAAGATTTAGTTTGTTCTTTAGCACGAACACGTGATGGTTTAATTGAATCATAAAGTTGTATATACGTTTGTTTCAAATGCTCATTTTCAGCAATTAGTCTTGTCACCCTATGTTCCTGTTCAATATTTATAGTCTCAATTTTATCAAAGTCCTTTTTCACACTTTCATTGGTAGAAGTTTCATTTATACGCTTAATGTGTGCTTTTAACTTCTTGATTGTCGTGTCTTTTGCTTGAAGCTCAACTTTCAAATTGTTTAATTCAAACAATTGATTAAATGAAGGTTCAGTTTGGTTCACAAATATGTGAGTCTTTTGAAAAATTTCTTTATTAAGTTGCATTGCAATTTCAAGAGAAATGCACTGTTGTTCAAGTTCATAAAATCTTTTTGAAAGTCTATTATATTCATCTTTTTCAACCATGTTGTGTTGTTTGATAAGCTCGGCTTCAAGTTCCAGACACTTGTTGCACATTTCCACAGAATTCACAGAATTATTCCTGATAACAGAAGAATTCACTTTCACAGAAGTATTCACATCCACAGAAGAATTCACAACAATATTCGCAATATCTTGAGAAATGATGTGATCCAAGAGTCGATCGTTTTCAATCAAAAAAAATTTCTTTTGAATTTCAAAACATTGTTTGTATACATGATACTGTTGAATAGCAGCTTCCATCTGGTTAAAAAACTGTTTGAACTTTCGTTACCTCGTTTAAAATATCTTTATCAAAAACATTAAATATGTCTTTTAAAGTCTTTAAAAATGGTATTATTTCATTTTGAAAAACAGCTTTTGTGTGTTCAAAACCCCATTCCCCTTCTGTTAAAGCATTGGGCGTGATCTGCTTTTTCACCACATTGTCAAATTGGCTAAGGTGGTATTTAAGCTTTTTAAGGCTTATATTAACCAGGCTTACCTTAGGAAGTTCCCAAGAAGCTTCAATTTTGACAAGCAAAGAAGCAGATTGGTCAATAATAGGGTGTAAAGCTTGTTCATCAGACAGTTCTCGTTGTGGGACAAAACGTTTACCAAAATCTTCAGACAATTAATTTAATTCAGCATAATTAATTAGTTTAGTATTAACTTTCTTTTCTAAAACCATTGGATCACTTTGTTTTAAAATCATTTTGGATCGACTCTCTTCTTCAAGCCTCAAAGTCTCTTCAAAATCAGCAATTGAAATCATATTGGTTTCTTTAGCAATAACATTACCGTCATACAGCATTGGCCTAATCTGTTAAGCTTTCTTAAGATAGAAAGGATTTTGAAAACCAAAAGCTTGTTTCAGGTTGTTATCATAGAAAACTTATTGTTTTGTGAGCATATGCACAGTTTGCGTGGATTGACCCATTTTACAAACAATGTTGTCCAGTTCTTTAACTTTCTTTTCCAAAGCAATTTCTGTATCAATATTCTTAGCTTCTTTTTCCTTGGATTCGTTTTTGAAAACATTAAATGTTTTTGTTAACAATTCCTTTTCCTTTGTTTGTTCATAAAGAGTTTGTTTAAGATTGTTAATTTCTTTTTCAAAATCCGCAAATTGTGTATTTTTCTCCCGAATTATATCATTTATTATAAGCTTTTCTCGAGTACCTAAATCCACATTTTGTCTTTCTTCTAGCAATTTTACCCGTTCTTTGTATCTTTCAACCTTAGCAGATAAGGTTTCATTGGCAATTATATTGTCATTATTGACCTTGTTATAGTCAGTTACTTGATTTGATAGTTGTTCAAACACACATAATATCAAGGCATCTTGTTATGCAGAAGAATTTGTATCTTGAACAACTACAGTTTATGATTCAATCAGATACTGAGAATACAGAATGATATTACTATCACTATGTATCTCATTCTCTGAATGTTCCACAAAATGAGAAGGTTCAAAATATGGCATCTCTTGCACAATTTGATTTAGCATATCATTATGAGTGTTGTCAGAGATTGGTATCTCGGAGAGAACATCTGATCCGTAACTAAACACATTAGACATAAGAACTTCTTTGGCTGTAGAGATCCCATCACAGTCAGAATCATATGCATCTAAATAATCTGCTTGATAAGCTGCATTGTGTGTAATGACCAACTGTGTAACTAGACCTTCTGCAATACCATGATCTACCAAGAATTCCAATTCTTCCTCAGTGAGAACTTTACCATTTCCTTAAGCTTTGACCAATAGAACATTTTCCCTGAACCACGTAGCATCCCTTTTCCTCTTTGGCTTTGGATACTGTCTTGCCATATGACCTTCCCTTTGGTAGTTAAAACACTTTACAATCCTTTGTTGACCTGAATAATTCCCTCCTGTTCCTGAAGTATTAGCTCTTGTTCCTGAAGTACCAGCAGCATAAGAAGTTTGTCTCCCTTAAAGTGGTTGAACAGTCACTCTTCCATCATGAATAGTTGCTTGTTGTCTTAGGTTAGATGAGTTTCTTAGCTAATTGTTGGTAGATGGGAAACACGATGTGATGACAGTAGATAGAAATGACATCATTTTGTTGATGACATCAATAGGGTCATCTCCTTTTTTAAATACAGGAACTGCTAGACCAGAGTCTATTTGAGGAAATTCAGCAAGGTGTGTCTATTGATTAACTATGGAGACAGTATATTCAATTTTGGAGGAACAGATTGTGGTTGTGGACAAGCCTCTTGATGAACAATTAATGAGTAACCATGTGGATACGATGCTGATGGATAAGTAATTGCATGTGGTAAGGATGGATAAGTAGTTGACTAATGTTGTGTGGGATGAGTTGATCCATATTGATGAGACTGGGACGGTGAAATTGTTGTTGAAACTGAGGATTGTTGTATGAAGACTAATAAGTGTTGAAGTGAGGTGGTGTCATTTGATGATTCGCAACTAGGGCAAGCGGATCTTGATTGCGTTTACGCATAAGACGGACTTCATTTTTATGGAGTTCGTATTGTTCAAGATATGCATAAAGCTGATCAAAGTTGGTAGTATGAAAATCTTTTACAAGATTGACATCAGTCACAAACTTACTCCATTCAAGTGGAAGATTGTTTAAGAACTTGGTATTAACTTGAAATTACTCCAGTTTCATGTTGTAAGTGTTCATGTCTTTGATCTGATGGGGAAATCTCAAGTAATATTGATGAAGTGATTCCCCCTTGATGTGAGCAAACTTATCAAATGCATCATACAGTTTACACTCCCTTTCCTGCTTTGTCAACGAGGTACCTTGCATAAGAAGTTGAACTTTTTCCCATAGATCCTTGGCAACTATGTGATGATTGACAAGTGAATAGATTTCAGTTGGTAGACCTTGAAGAATGATATTAATTACCTTCATGTCACAATTAGCTTGAAGTTTCTCTGTAGCAGACAATTCAGCATATTTCTTTGTCCTGGTACCCCTATTTTTTTCAATCATAGGACAAATGAGTGGACCATGTTCAACTGATTCAAGTATCATTCTTCTGTGCTCTCTGTTTTGCTTGTATAGTTCCATTTTATTTTTCCAAGAATCATATAGGTCTTTGTCCAACATTGGTGAACAATTGTCAGCACCAGAAAGTATCATGTATTCAGCAAGGGTAGTCATTATCACTTTGATGTTATAAGATTACTTGTTAATCGAACGGTGATTGAAAGTAATTATGTTTTTAGTAAGTAGTATTTTGAGTGTTTATAAGTCTTGAAACTATACGTGATTTTACAACTCTTGATAAAACCGGGAAGACAAGTGAATGTTTCACAGGATTTTACAAATCACAGAGATAAACCGTATAAGTTACTTTAGCAAATTTAAGTTTTTAATTTTAGTTCAAGTGAATGAATTTTCCTTTTGAATGTGTTAAATCGCCTTGTAAAGGGAAGTTGTTAAATCGCCTTTCAAAGGAATGTTGTTAATTCGACTTGTACTAAGAAAGTTGCTAATTCGCCTTGTGAAGGTAGTTGTTAATTCGCCTTGGCTTGGAAAACTGTTAATTTGCCTTGCCTTAGAATTGCTAATTCGCCTTGCACATGGAATTGATAATTCGCCTTGCACCGAAGGTTGATAAATCGCCTTGTACTCAATGCATGTTAAATCGCCTTGCAAAGAAATCTTGTTAAATCGCCTTGTACTAGGTGTTGATAAATCGCCTTGCAAAGTGATCTTGTTAAATCGCCTTGTACTAGGTGTTGATAAATTGCCATGCAAAGAAACCTTCTTAACTCGACTTGCAAAGAAAATCTGATAAATCGCCTTGTACTAGGACCTTTCTAAATCGCCTTCACCTGCAATTGCTAAATCGCCTTGTATAAGTCTGAAATACAAAGTTTTCAAAACATAAAAAGACTCACTTTTGATTGTTTTTTCCCAAAATTTCTTAAACAACTAGTATTACTAAGCCTATAGGTGCCTTAAAATGCAAACTTTATGGTTTTTAAGCCAAAAAATTTAAAATCAAGAATTGTACTTTATCAAGCTTTTCGAACACAAAATGCACAAAAATTTAATGTTTTCTTTGATTCTAAGCTTGTACACCTATATCCAATGATACAAGATCAGAGTTACCTATGTAAATAATCATTTAGTGTACAATATAGCTTCGAAAATAAGAAGAACAAGAAGCAAAAAGGTATGGTTTAACCAAACGAAACAAGAAACAAACACAAAAACTAAGCAAAATCACCCAATGGCTCTTGATACCAATTGTAGAAAAACTTATGTAGTTAATAACACCAAAGAACTATAAAGAAATCTAGAAAGAGAAAGAGGTTGGGAGGAAGCTTCTAGTGAGAGAAAGTAAACAAGAAATACACACTTAGATTATGAGAAAAGAAACAACCAACCAACACCCTCTCCATGTGTGGAGAGGGTATTTATACACTTGATAGGGGCTGGCCTATAGACTAAGTTCATGGGCTTTCCATAGGCTTTTTCTAAGCTAGCCTATCTAATTTTCAAATATTACTTTACGAGCTATTAAACGATATAATGGAAGTAACCGATACTTTTCGTGATCCTAACACATTCTGCAAGCATACGTCGAAGCCGTTACCTCAGACCCACCTCCACGAAGCCTTAATGAGATACCAAGGCAAAATTCCTTCACTTTTCGTAAATGTGTCTGCCCGAGCCCCCATCTGAAAGCATTGGAGACCAGTTTCGAAGCTCAAGTACGAGACTACGTGGCAGCACACACGGAAAGAATTGAAAGGTTCTAAAATGCTATCTTTAAACAACGGGAAGAAATCAATGATAGAATTGCAGAGATGTTCGGACTCTTTAAAGAACTCACAGCAACTAAACCCCTAAAAAAGTGCTAGTTAGAGAAGAGGCTAGACACCACATCACTAAGCATGTTAATTTCATCTCTCTCATTAGAATGGAGTATGAAAAGAGTGTCAAAAACAACAGGGTGGTCGGTGAAGACATGGTTGAGCCTAACAAATCAGACCTGGAAAGGACTTTAAAGGAAGTTGATGGGAAAGGTAAAGTTGAAAATAGGACCAATAATGAGCCGGCTGGGAACACCAAGGAAAACCTCACAGGAGAAAAGGTAAGAGAACTAGTTGAGATGCCTAGGTCCCACCCCGTTAGATTCTACCTTAAACATAAAATCATTAAGGAGCTAATCGAGGGTCTCGTAGGAAATTCGAGGTTTAATAACTCATTACTTGCAATGCAATCAGGAAAGATAGAGTGTGAAGCCTACCATTCGCTTTCCATAGAATCTATGCATAAGGCAATGCCTAGGAACATGATTACCAAAAAGGAGGATATAAGGGCAACTTCATGATACCATGCAATGTAGGAGGATTAAAATACATGGATGCCTTAGTTGACCAATGTTTTGATGTGAATGTCATGCCCCTCTCCACCTATAATAGGCTAACCAATGAAAAGCTTGTAGAAACCGACATTAGACTCTCGTTAGCTAGTCAATTGCATATTTAACCCCTAGGAATAGCCAAGGACGTGTTAGTTGAGATAGAGAGATTCATATACCCCGTGAATTTCGTAATCTTAGATATTAAGGAGGATAAGAGAAAGCCATTTATTCTAAGAACACCATTCTTAACAACGGCTAAGGCTAAGATTTGGTTTGATTAAGGGACAATAACTTTAAAATCTAGCAAAAGCAAAACTAATTTCGGTAAAATCCTCGAATTCCTTTGCAAATTCGTAGAAAGAGAAATGATAAATTTAAT
>BQNB010028141.1:10346-56943 GCA_026074375.1 Tanacetum coccineum | reverse complement strand
ATATTAGCTCCAGAAATGTCTCTATGAATTATAGGTGGTGTGCAATCATGGTGCATATAAGCCAAACCATTTGCTACAGCCCTAACAATTCTTACCCTTTTGAGCCAATCTATCTCCTTAGCTGTGATATCGCTACTTAAGAGCGACTTTAGACTTCCCTTCTCAAGATATTCGTAAATCAAAAATGAGTGACGAGCATGGAAGCAATATCCATAGAGTTTAACTATGTTTTTGTGCCTTATGTTTGTTAATGCCCGTACCTCATTTAGGAAGCCTATATGATCGTCATTCTCAGATGATGAATGAAGTTTCTTGACAGCTACAAAATTGTTGGGTTGTAACTCGGCTTTATACACAGTACCGTATCCTCCCACCCCAATACAATATGCATCATCAAAATCATTTGTTACCTTGATGATTTCATCATACATCGCCTGTCCATCAAAACTTGTTATTGAGAAAAATTTGCCACCTTCTTCGCCTGATGGTTCCTGTGGAGACGCTCTCTTTCTACGTCGATATGCAATGAGGCCACACATGAATAACCCAAGTAAAAGAGCCGCAAAAAGTGGGACCATAGTTACAAGGATGAGCTTATGATGAAAATGATTATTTTTCTTCATTATTATTTGACTTTCACAAAGTTTCAAACCTGTAACATTTCCGCACAGACCATCATTTCCTTGTAATGCTTCTCCAGACACATTTAGAAAGACAGCATAAGGGGGAACCGGACCTGTGAGCTCATTGTAAGACAGGTCTATATCAATCCCTCTTGGCAAGTTGCTGAAACCATTAGGAATAGAACCAGATAGCTTATTGTGAGAAAGATTCATCATTTTCAGACTCTTTAAACTTCCAATTTCTGATGGTATCTCTTTCGTGAGTGAATTACAAGATAAATCAAGAACATTGAGTTGACTTAATTTACCAATCTCCGATGGGATCTTTCCGCTGAGCTTGTTATTACTAAGATCTACGTGATGGATTTGTACCCAATCACCTATATATCTTTGTAATGACCCATTTAACCTATTTTTGGATAGGTCAAGAACATTGAGTTGACTTAATGATGCAAACTCTTGAGGTATAACACCTGAAAGGTTGTTATTGCTCAAGTTTAAATTTAACAAACTTTTCATCTCCCCAAACTCCTTTGGAATCTGACCAACCAAATGATTAGAAGAAAGATCAAGCACTTGAATTGAATTTCCAAACTCCGGTGGTATGCTACCGCTGATGTTGTTATATCCCATCTTTAATGTACTCAATTTTTTGCATTTACCCCAGTTTTGAGATAGTTGCCCATGAAATTTATTATGACTGACATCAAAGAAAATTAAGCTTGGGTAGACACCAAAACTATTCGAAATATCTCCACTAAATTGATTAAATTGAAAGTTTACTCTTATTAAGTTGGGGCAACTCCATAGCCCTCTTGGTATACGACCAGACAGTTGATTATGACTTACAGATAAATTTTGAAGCTTTCCCCCTTGACACAAATTATCAGGCAATTGGCCAGACAACTGATTTGTGTCCAGCTCTAACTCAAACAATTGTAGACTTCCGATTCCTTGTGGTATAGCACCGGATAACTCGTTCACACGGAGATACAGATTCTGAAGGCTTCTCAGTTTTTTTAACGATGAAGGAATTGAACCATTCAGTTGATTATTGCTCAATTCTAAATCAATTAGAGACTTCATATTCCCTAATTCAATTGGAATGGGTCCCGAGAGTTGATTTGTGTGCAAATAAAGGGTATTTAAAGACGTCAAGTCACCCAACGTTGAAGGGATTGAACCACTGAGTTGATTTTCGCTCAATCGTAAATCAGTTAGAGACTTCATATTCCCTAATTCAAACGGAATGGGCCCGGATAGTTGATTTTGCCACAAATAAAGGAGATTTAAAGACGCCAAATTACCAAATGATGAAGGGATTGAACCATTAAGTTGATTTCGGCTCAATGCTAAATCAGTTAGAGACTTCGTATTCCCTAATTCAAACGGAATGGGCCCAGAGAGTTGGTTTGTGTGCAAATAAAGGAGATTTAAAGACGCCAAATTACCAAACGATGAAGGGATTGAACCATTAAGTTGATTAATGCTCAAATCTAATTCAGTGAGAGACTTCATATTCCCTAATTCAAACGGAATGGGCCCAGAGAGTTGATTTTCAAATAGATAAAGAGTATTCAAAGACGTCAAGTCACCCAACGTTGAAGGGATTGAACCACTGAGTTGATTTTCGTTCAATTCTAAATCAGTTAGAGACTTCATATTCCCTAATTCAAACGGAATGAACCCGGAAAGTTGATTTTGCCACAAATAAAGGAAATTTAAAGACGCCAAATTACCAAACGATGAAGGGATTGAACCATTAATTTGATTTTGGCTCAATTGTAAATCAGTTAGTGACTTCATATTCCCTAATTCAATTGGAATGGGTCCAGAGAGTTGATTGGTGTGCAAATAAAGGGTATTTAAAGACGTCAAGTCACCCAACGTTGAAGGGATTGAACCACTGAGTTGATTTTCGCTCAAGTCTAAATTAGTTAGAGACTTCATATTCCCTAATTCAAACGGAATGCGCCCGGATAGTTGATTTTGCCACAAATAAAGGAGATTTAAAGACGCCAAATTACCAAACGATGAAGGGATTGAACCATTAAGTTGATTTTGGTTTAAAGATAATATTGTGAGAGACTTCAAATTGCCTAATTCAAAAGGAATTGGCCCGGATAGTTGATTTTGCCACAACCGAAGGAGATTCAAAGGCTTCAATTCACCAAACGATGAAGGAATTGAACCAGTTAAATTGTTTTTAAAAAGATTCAAAATGGTTAACTGGCTTAGTTTACTAATGGTAGGTGGAATGACACCAGAAAAGTGATTGATTGAAAAATCAAGATAGACAAGTTTGGACAGGAGTCCGATTTCTGGTGGGATGGGACCAAAGAAGCTGTTTACACTAAGCTCAAAATGGGTAAGGTTGCCTAGAATAGAGAACGGGAAGTGGTGAAGCGTACCTTTTAACTCAGACGTTGAGAGGTTCAACCTGTTAATGTTCCCATCAGCGTTGCAAGAAATTCCAAACCAAGAAGGGCATGAAGCGGGTGCACTAGTATTCGTTGGAAAGGGTGTCCAGGAAGATACAATTTGGGAGTTGTTTGGGATTTGAAGGCTTGCTTTCCAATTTAGAAGAGCATTTGCTTCCTCCAAAGAAGCAGAGGTAAAGTTTGGTACAAATGAAAGAGCAACGAGTAGTAGAGCTAGAGATAAAAGTAAGAACTTTGAAGAAGCCATTACTTGCTTTTGCATGTTTTTTGTTTTCTATAAAATGAAGGCTCGTATGTCTTTATTTATACTTGAGCTACCCTTTTCTCATAAACTAATTCCCAATTCTCAGAAATTAAATTGTAGGCGGTGTCATATTATTCCATAAAGATTGTTTTATTGGGAATGCTCAAGTCTTAATCCGTAATTATACGATTAGGAATACGTTAGCCTATTGAGGCACACACATATATACCGAGAGAATATTTATTGATATAAGTGATGTATTTATCATAATATATCAATTATATTAAGTCACAAATTATTTAAACGGTCGTTAATTATAACGTTAGACGTTATAACTAATTAATAAATGATTAACTAACAACATCTGAGGGATTTGTTAGTACGAAAACCAAAACCCGTGGAGTGTTTGGTTGAGACCGGTCAAACAAGGGAAAAGGGAAGGGGTCCGAGTGTCGTTTCTAGCAAACTAAAGGAGGTGTTGTATTGTGACTTGGAGACCAAGTAATTGGACTATATAATGAACCCTTGGGTTCATTATTCATACGATACAAAAGCCCAACTCAAAACAATATGCATGCAAATCAATACGCATGCAAACCAAAAGAAATAATGCATGCAAATCCGTCGACCAAAAGGGTTGTTTGTTTGGTCTTTTGTCGTTTACAACCCCTATAATATTTATCTAGGATAAATATTCATCTTCGGGTTATAAAGGTTTAATTCTCAAATGAAAATGTCGCCCCGTTTTCATTTTCTCGTTACTCTCATTTCCTCTAACTCGTTTCTCATTTCCTCTTGCACTGTCCTTCAACATTTCTATGAAGGCCAGTAGGTGAAAGATCGTTGTGTGCTTGCACATTATCCTTTCACTTATGACTTTCCATGTTTTTCTAAAACTATATACAATCAATAAATACCCCTTATACCTTTTCTTAAAAAAAGCAATATATATGTTGTTGTTACTTGTAAATATTATTTATAAATTTCTAATTAAAAGCACAAGTAACTGTGATATGTAAATGAATACACGAGATTGTACACATACACACAACTCTGCTCGTTCCACTTTATAAGATTAAGTAAGGATGTTCTGGATTTTCATACTATCTAGGTTCAATAACGACTCTTGTGATTCCTCTTTATAAGTTTAACCCGTGCCTACACGGGTTTAAAAATTAAATACTGCTACAATATTTTTAACATGAATGTAAATATCAAAATGGAAGCACGGCCCAATGGGTTAATGTGAGATAAAAATAAATACACGAGATCTGAGATCTGAGGAAAAACAAATTTTCAAAGATCATTACGTGCTATTAAACATGCATAATGTCTAAAACATGATATCAATATTTAAATATAACAACAACAACCGCAACACAATGCCAATTTAACAAAGTCAAATTATTCGTCCAAAAACAATTGATACAAAATATTAAACGATATTAATACATAATGTAAAATTTATGTAAAAAACGCGCTTGCTCAGCTATTATAACTATATAAGTATAAAATGATATATAGATTAATCTTATTTAACAAAACATTCGTGTATGCACTAGACAGACTTTAGCATGCAAAGACTAACATGAAGTGCATTTTAATTCATGGTGTCAATGTCATTTGCAAACAATTTGTGGTTTTAGTCAGTCATGTGTAGGGTCGTATGTCCTAATAGCCACTGCTTGAACGTGCTAATGAGAGTAACTGCAAATTTAAATGGCAAGGCTATATTAATGGCACCCCAACCATACGCAGTGGCGACCCAACCGTAAATGCAAGGTGGATTCTTGATTTAAACCAAAAAATTGATGTGTTGAACCGGTCAATATGTCGCGTCGGGTTGACGGACATAATTTTAGTTTCACTCATGTAGCAAAAGTCAGTAAAAGTGCAGGTCCAAAAATTTAATTTGCGGTTAGCTAACAATGAATATACAATCATCTTTCGCCATACATTTTGAGAATTAATAACGAACATTCATTTAAAGGACTCATAAGAGACATACTTTCTGTATGAAACTGTTTATCATACTATAAAAATGGATGATGCTAAATTAATAACGAACATTCATTTAGATGAGGTCTTTTTCGTAGTAAAAACGTAAGTACAAGAAAGACGGATGAGTGTATCTGTTAGCTTCAAAGCCTCAAGATAAATAAACAATTTTTAATTTTTATTAATAATAGTGTACGTACATGTTAGTGTATAATTGAAAAGATTAACATACTAATGATACAACTTTTTCTTTCTATATTCTTTTGTCTCTAAGGTTATGTTTGTCAAAAACTAGTTGTAAGCTAAGCTGTGAAAAATGTAAAATTACATAAAAGGACATATCTATAATTGTAAACAATGTAAAACATAAAAAATAATAAACTCATTATATTAATTTATCTATTTTTTATTTTTTAAATATTAATTTCCATCTCCATTTCAAGAATAAATCACAGAATTTATTGCTTATAACTTATTATTAACATAGTGGTGGAAGACAAACGAGCAACACCCATATTTGATTTCTTACGATCTTTTTGTTGGTGTAAAGCTAGAGGTAGTTCTAAGTTAAGATGGGATAGTTGGATGCAACACCCATATTTGATTTCTTTGTAATTATCTAGCTTCTTGCTAGTGTTTCTAATAAAGTTGTCGTTCAAAAAAAAACAAGATGCTCCACTAGCCCGTTTTGAATTACAAAGCTAATCCTATGAAAAATCACATTTATGGATCTAGGTGTTATAAAAATACTGTTCATACCCCGTTGAAATCTATTAAGTAGCTCCACGGCCACAGGTGCAAAGAACCCACATTGTATCAAACAAGAAAGGAATAAACACGTGTTGATTTTCAATGCAGGCTTTCTCGTATTTTGTCACTTTGCATGAGGCGGCTTTAAAAGCAGCCTGACCCACTGTAAAAGCCTGACCCACTGTAAAAGCCTGACCCACTGTAAAACCCCTACCACTCAACCCCATAAGAGGATAAACTCCGGTCAGTTCCACACACGCATGTTTCCCTTCAACCCATCCAAAAACCAAAACATATGCCGGTCTAAGTGTGGATCTTCTGTCTGACGGGTCAGTCAGAAAGTTCACAGGTGCTTCTTTCTTGACAGAGATCCCGACATGCCTAAATATGTCAAATGAACTATTAGTTAATAAAGGTTGACCGTTGACTGATGATTGTTGACTATTGGTTAGCCCATAAAAGGCCACGGCCCATTTAGCTTTTAGGGTTTCATATTTGTTTTGTCTTGTAAATACTCTTGCATTCTTCTTTGTTGATAATAAGTTCAATACAATGTAATCTTTTGGTTCGGTATTCAATATTCAATTCAATAAAGCTTTGAATTGTATATTTAGTTTTTACATGGTATCACGAGCCAGGTTCAAGATGAAGAAATAAAAAGGGTTTCGTATGTTGGGTGTCTGAATTCGTATGTTGATTGGATCCCGTTTGATGTTCGTTGTTTGCTACTGCTCTGTCTGTCAGAATCTGCTCTTCGTCTACCGCTGTTCATATCTCTCTGTTAACTTTGTATTTATCTGCATCTCTTCGTCTACCTCTGTTCAGAACTCTCTCCATGTTGTTAGAGTCTTGTACCGGTATTGAATGGTTCCGGTTGCTTGGTTATGTTGGTTACATCTGCATCCGTCTGGTTTCGTCTGGTTTTGTTTCGTTCTGCATCCGATTTTAAGTTTGGCTTTGGATTAGTATGGTGATAGTGATGCTATAGTCTTAACTAATCTGACAAGGTCTTGAGTAGTTATGTGTAGCATCTTGCATCAACAACATGTTTTGGTTCTGCTTGCTTTCGCATAATTATGCCTGGTTACACGTCTGCTTTACAGATTGTAGATGTGTTTGGTTCTGTTTCGTTTCGCATGATTATGCCTGGTTACATGTTTGCTTTACAGATTGTAGACGTGTTTGGTTACCTGGTTACACGTCTGCTTTACAGATTGCAGATGTGTTTGGTTCTGCTTGGTTTCACATGATTTTGCCTGGTTACACGTCTGTAAAGCTTTACAGATTACAGATGTGTTTGGTTGCCTGGTTACATATTTGCTTTACAGATTGCAGATGTGTTTAGTTCTGAATGAATCTGCTGCTCTGTCTATTGTTTGCTATTATCTGGTGTGTGTCTGAACTGCTGCTTTGTCAGTTGTCTGCTACTGTCTGCTACTGTCAGTTGTCTGCTCTCGTTCATCTCCGTATTTATGTCTATGCACTTGCCTCTAATCATCTACTCTTCGTCTACCTCTATTTGGATCTGTCTACTGCTGCCTGTCTGCATTTGCCTTTCTGCATTTGCCTGTCTGATTTTAGAGTTTTCTTGTCAAACTCTCAATATAGCATTGTGAGTTTGAGGTTGATGTTAGTTAATAAAGGTTGATCATTGACCGTTGACTGTTGACTATTGGTTAGCCCATAAGAGGCCACGACCCATTTAGCTTTTAGGGTTTCATATTTGTTTTGTCTTATAAATACTATTGTATTCTTCTTTGTTGATAATAAGTTCAATACAATGTAATGTTTTGGTTCGGTATTCAATATTCAATTCAATAAAGCTTTATATTGTATCTTTAGTTTCTACAAGAACGTCCCTAACCATATCGTATGTCTTTATTTATACTTGAGCTACCCTTTTCTCATAAACTAATTCCCAATTCTCAGAAATTAAATTGTAGGTGGTGTCATATTATTCCATAAAGATTGTTTTATTGGGAATGCTCAAGTCTTAATCTGTAATTTTACAATTAGGAATACGTTAGCCTATTGGGGGCACACACGTATATATCGAGGGAATATTTATTGATATAAGTGATGTATTTATTATAATATATTAATTATATAAAGTCACAAATTATTTAAACAGTCGTTAATTATAACGTTAGATGTTATAACTAATTAATAAATGATTAACTAACAACATGTGAGGGATTTGTTACTACGAAATCCAAAACCCGTGGAGTCTTTGGTTGAGATCGGTCAAACAAGGGAAAAGGGAAGGGGTCCGAATGTTGCTTCTAGCAAACTAAATGAGGTTTTGTATTGTGACTTGGAGACCAAGTAATTGGACTATATAATGAACCCTAGGGTTCATTATTCCTACGACACAAAAGCCCAACTCAAAACAATATGCATGCAAATCAATACGCATGCAAACCAAAAGAAATAATGCATGCAAATCCGTTGACCAAACAACCCAAAAGGGTTGTTTGTTTGGTCTTTTGCCATTTACAACCCCTATAATATTTATCTAGGATAAATATTAATCTTCGGGTTATAAAGGTTTATTCCTCAAATGAAAATGTCACCCTATTTTCATTTTCTCGTTACTCTCATTTCTTGTAACTCGTTTCTCATTATCTCTTGCACTGCTCTGTTTAGTGTGCACCGGGGTAACCCTTCAACATTTCTAGGAAGGCCAGTAGGTGAAAGATCGTTGTGTGCTTGCACCTTATCCTTTCACTTATGACTTTCCATGTTTTTCTAAAACTATATACAATCAATAAATACTCCTTATACCTTTTCTTAAAAAAAGCAATATACATGTTGTTGTTACATGTAAATATTATTTATAAATTTCTAATTAAAAGCACAAGTAACTGTGATATGTAAATAAATACACGAGATTCTACACATACACACGACTCTGTTCGTTCCACTTTATAAGATTAAGTAAGGATGTTCGGGATTTTCATACTATCCAGGTTCAATAATGAATCTTGTGATTCCTCTTTATAAGTTTAACCCCCGCCTACACGGGTTTAAAAATTACTGTTAGATAAAAACATATACACAAGATCTGAGGCAAAACAAATTCTCAAAGATCATTACGTGCTATTATACATGCATAATGTCTAAAACTTGATATCAATATTTAAATATAACAACAACAACCGCAACGCAATACCAATTTAACAAACTCAAATTATTCGTTTAAAAACAATTGATACGAAATATTAAACGATATTAATACATAATGTAATTTTTTTTTAAAAACATGCTTGCTCGGCTATTATAACTATATAAGTATAAAATGTTATATAGATTAATCTTATTTAACAAAACATTCGTGTATGCACTAGACAGACTTTAGCATGCAAAGACTAACATGAAGTGTATTTTAATTCGTGGTGTCAATGTCATTAGCAAACAATTTGTGGTTTTAGTCAGTCATGTGTAGGGTCCTATGTCCTAATAGGCACTGCTTGAACGTGCTAATGAGAGTAACTGGGACAAGAGTAAATATCGTGAATAGACAAATTGAAATGGCAAGGCTATATTAATGGCACCCCAACCATGCGCAGTGGCGACCCAACCGTAAATGCAAGGTGGATTCTTGATTTAAACCAAAAAATTGATGTGTTGAACCGGTCAATATGTCGCGTCGGGTTGATGGACATAATTTTAGTTTCACTCATGTATCAAAAGTCAGTAAAAGTGCAGGTCCAAAAATTTTGAGAATTAATAACGAACATTCATTTAAAGGACTCATAAGAGACATACTTTCTGTATGAAACTGTTTATCATACTATAAAAATGGATGATGCTAAATTAATAACGAACATTCATTTAGATGAGGTGTTTTTCGTAGTCAAAACAGAAAAAACATGTGCAAAACGTAAGTACAAGAAAGACGGATGAGTGTATCTCTTAGTTTCAAAGCCTCAAGATAAATAAACAATTTTTAATTTTTATTACTCCCTCCGTCCCATATTAAGTGTCCATTTTTGACTTTTTGAATTCTTTTTTCATAAACTTTGACCGTAAATATTTTTCTTTATGTTATATAATGCTTACTGAAAATTATACCAATGAAAAATACATTCGAAACTCTATCCATTCATATATTTTGCATTGAGTATCATATAACATAAGAAGAAATAATTAAGGTCAAAGTTGAAGAAAAAAGACTTTGAAAAGTCAAAAATGAACACTTAATATGGGACGGAGGGAGTAATAATAGTGTACGTACATGTTAGTGTATAACTAAAAAGATTAACATACTAATGATACAACTTTTTCTTTCTATATTCTTTTGTCTCTAAGGTTATGTTTGTCAAAAACTAGCTCTAAGCTAAGCTCTGAACACATATCTATAATTGTAAACAATGTAAAACAAAAAAAATAATAAACTCATTATATTAATTTATTTATTTTTTATTTTTTTAAATTTTAATTTCCATCTCGATTTCAGGAGGAATTTATTGCTTATAACTTATTATTTACATAGTGGTGGAATGCAAACGAGCAACAAGCTGCTGCACTAGCCCTTTTTAAATTACAAAGCTAATCCTATGTAAAACCACATTTGTGGAACTGGGTGTCATAACAATACTGTTCATACCCCGTTGAAATATATTAAGTAGCTCCACCGCCTCAAGTGCAAAGAACCCACATTGTATCAAACGCGAAAGGAATAAACACGTGTTGATTTTCAATGCAGGCTTTCTCGTATTTTGTCACTTTGCATGAGGCGGCTTTCAAAGCAGCCTGACCCACTGTAAAACTCCTACCACTCAACCCCCCAAGATCCACACACGCATGTTTCCCTCCAACCCATCCAAAAACCAAAACGTCAGCCGGTCTAAGTGTGGATCTTCCGTCAGACGGGTTAGTCAGAAAGTTCACAGGTGCTTCTTTCTTGACGGAGATCCCGACATGCCTAAATATGTCAAAAGAACGTCCCTAACCATATCGTGTCGGTACTTGAAACCTGAGAGCACTTTACAATGAACCGCATGTTCCCCAAAGGAATCCAAATATGCCTTGCGACAAACAGGGCATATTGCATCAACCGGAAATAGTAGAATCATGAGGCGATACTTAAGGATAGTGCGGTATTCCACGGGTGACATATGTTGGGCGAGCTTGTCTATTGGAATAGCTAGTAGGAAATCTTGAGCATGTGGTACGCGTAGACACTAAAAAACTGCTTTATCTCTCACAGTCATGTCAAAGTGGGCTTCCATATCCATAACCATTTCATGAAAAAAGGCACTCGCTAGTGTTTGTTGGGCTTTAGAGGGGCGGTGTCCTTATTAGTGAAACAACTAAATCAATGCTCGGAATCGTACCACGTAGACAAGCCAAAGTAGAAACAAAATCATCATCCATACCACATATGCCACTGTCATGTAAGATGTGGTCTTCTAACACCCAAGATTGGGCCCTCGAGGCCACAAAAGCATAGGAAGAAGCCACTTTTGCCGAGTACATGCTTGTAATAGTCATTGACGGCGTGCACTCCATATTGATGTAGCAATATTATTCCATATTCGTTTTTAATACCGTATTCGTTTCATCTCATTAGATGTTTTTAGAGACATTTTAAGTGACCATTTCATGATTACGAACATTGTGTAGGTGTAAATAGATGTAGCTGTAACTACAATGTGTTAAATGATTTAAAAAGACATGCATATGATTAAAAAAATACGAAGTCAATGATGTTGAAAAAACAAAATTACAAAGTTAAACCACGCAACTTACAGTCATTTTTCACAAAATAGTCTCACGAAAATAATGAATACGAATTAATTAATATTATATATTTCACAAAGTTGGTACTCCTCCGTACTAGAATTTTCAAATGTTATACAAGAGATATGTAATAGAATTTTAAAATGTTAAATTAGATACAAAAATGATTGAACTTTGTACATATGTTGTATTTGGGTACATATGATACCTAATAGCTACTATAAATCTAGAACGCTTCATTGATAAGCGTCTATATTTGAGCTATTTACGAGCTATTTCTTTAACTATAACAGCTTCATTTTATTTGACGAAACAGATCTACTTGCCTAAGCAAGAATTAAAGTGTTTATTAAATTGGGTTAAGATAATTTAATGATTTAAGAACAAAGTAGTGATTTTGGGTTATAATCATAAAGTGATCATATAAAAATTATAAGAATTAGATTATGGTTATGGATTGATTAAGAACACCTTTTATTATAATGTGAATTAGAGATGATTTTGGGGGTTTTGTTTATATGATCATGGTAAAGGTCATATGGTGTTAATAAATGGTTAAGGATATGTAGAAGAGTTTTATAAATCATTGTTTTTGGCTTAATGAGATTGTTTATGGTTTATGATGATTATTGACTAGGAGTCAAGTAAGGATGCTGATGATGTTTTGTTTTATTAGCATGGATTCAAGATAAGTAAACCGGTCTTATTATTTTTTTTCTATAAAATGAAGGCTCGTTTGTCTTTATTTATACTTGAGCTATCCTTTTCTCATAAACTAATTCCCAATTCTCAGAAATTAAATTGTAGGTGGTGTCATATTATTCCATAAAGATTGTTTTATTGGGAATGTTCAAGTCTTAATCTGTAATTATACGATTAGGAATACGTTAGCCTATTAGGGGCACACACGTACATACTGAGGGAATATTTATTGATAGGGAGAATTTCATATATATCCCTCTTTTGGTTGGAAATTACATATATGTCCAACTTAACTTAAAAATTACATATATATCCAATCTAAAACTAAAAATTTCATATATATCTCTCTTTTGCTTTAAAATTACATATATATCCAATCTAACTTAATAATTACACATAAATTCGATCTAAAACATAAAATTGTCATATATGTCTAAATACTCATTTCAATTAAAACCTTAAAATAATATTAAAAATTATTTGATTTAAAAAACCATTATACCTTTTTTTTCTCTTTTCTTTATAATCTCACATATATATCATATCTCCATTAACTGCTCAACATATATTGCTTATATATATTTTATCAATATGAACAAAAACATAACTGAACTATAGATACACAATAGTATCTATATATGTGTTCATTGATCAATACAAAATGCTGCTCATAAGACCTTAACGCAAAATGTTTGCTGCTCAAAACTCCATAAATTGACTATGATGAACAAGTTCAGAAAAAATAGCCGCACACAAAGTGTGCGAGCATTTAAACCAACAAAATACGTAACGAAAAATCACTAGTCTTAAATAAACCAAATCAACACAACAAGAAGAGTAACGAATAGTCTTTACGAGCTTTTCCATATCAAACCCGATGACATATATGATGTTTCACAAGCATATATGATAATCTTAAGTTTTAGATGATATATATATATATATACATACATATATATATATATATATATATACATACATATATATATATATATATATATATATATATATATATATATTTAATTCTTAAATTAGATTGGGTATATATAATTTTAAAATGAAATAGGGATATATATGAAATTTAAATTTTAGATTGGATATATATGTAATTTTTAAGTTGCGTTAGATATATATGTAATTTTGAACCAAAATAGGAATATATATGAAATTCTCCCTTATTATAAGTGATGTATTTATTATAATATATTAAGTCACATATTATTTAAACGGTCGTTAATTATAACGTTAGACATTATAACTAATTAATAAATGATTAACTAACAACATGTGAGGGATTTTATAGTACGAAAACCAAAACCCGTGGAGTGTTTGGTTGAGACCGGTCAAACAAGAGAAAAGGAAAGGGGTCCGAGTGTCGTTTTTAGCAAACTAAAAGAGGTGTTGTATTGTGACTTGGAGATCAAGTAATTGGACTATATAATGAACCCTTGGGTTCATTATTCCTACGACACAAAAGCCCAACTCAAAACAATACGCATGCAAACCAAAAGAAATAATGCATGAAAATTTGTCAACAAAAGGGTTGTTTGTTTGGTCTTTATTCGTTTACAACCCCTATAATATTTATCTAGGATAAATATTAATCTTCGGGTTATAAAGGTTTAATCCTCAAATGAAAATGTCGCCTTATTTTCATTTTCTCGTTACTCACATTTCATGTAACTCGTTTCTCATTTCCTCTTGCACTATTCTGTTTAGTGTGCACCGGTGTGACCCTTCAACATTTCTAGGAAGGCCAGTAGGTGAAAGATCATTGTGTGCTTGCACATTATCCTTTCACTTATGACTTTCCATGTTTTTCTAAAACTATATACAATCAATAAATACCCCTTATACCTTTTCTTAAAAAAAAGCAATATATATGTTGTTGTTACATGTAAATATTATTTATAAATTTCTAATTAAAAGCACAAGTTACTGTGATATGTAAATGAATACACGAGATTGTACACATACACACGACTCTTGTGATTTCTCTTTATAAGTTTAACCCCCGCGTACACAGGTTTAATTAAATACGGCTACAATATTTTTAACATGAATGTAAATATGAAAATGGAAGCATGGCCCAACGGGTTACTGTTAGATAAAAACATATACACAAGATCTGAGGCAAAACAAATTCTCAAAGATCATTACGTGCTATTATACATGCATAATGTCTAAAACATGATATCAATATTTAAATATAACAACAACAACCGCAACGCAATACCAATTTAACAAACTCAAATTATTCGTTTAAAAACAATTGATACAAAATATTAAACGATATTAATACATAATGTAATTTTTTTTAAAACACGCTTGCTCGGCTATTATAACTATATAAGTATAAAATGTTATATAGATTAATCTTATTTAACAAAACATTCGTGTATGCACTAGACAGACTTTAGCATGCAAAGACTAACATGAAGTGTATTTTAATTCATGGTGTCAATGTCATTAGCAAACAATTTGTGGTTTTAGTTAGTCATGTGTAGGGTCCTATGTCCTAATAGCCACTGCTTGAACGTGCTAATGAGAGTAACTGGGACAAGAGTAAATATCGTGAATAGACAAATTGAAATGGCAAGGCTATATTAATGGCACCCCAACCATGCGCAGTGGCGACCCAACCGTAAATGCAAGGTGGATTCTTGATTTAAACCAAAAAAATTGATGTGTTGAACCGGTCAATATGTCGCATCGGGTTGACGGACATAATTTTAGTTTCACTCATGTAGCAAAAGTCAGTAAAAGTGCAGGTCCAAAAATTTAATTTGCGGTTAGCTAACAATGAATATACAATCATCTTTCGCCATACATTTTGAGAATTAATAACGAACATTCATTTAAAGGACTCATAAGAGACATACTTTCTGTATGAAACCGTTTATCATACTATAAAAATGGATGATGCTAAATTAATAACGAACATTCATTTAGATGAGGTGTTTTTCGTAGTAAAAACAGAAAAAACATGTGCAAAACGTAAGTACAATTTTTATTTTTTATTAATAATAGTGTACGTACATGTTAGTGTATAATTGAAAAGATTAACATACTAATGATACAACTTTTTCTTTCTATATTCTTTTGTCTCTAAGGTTATGTTAGTCAAAAACTTACTGTAAGCTAAGCTGTGAAAAATGTAAAATTACATAAAAGAACATATCTATAATTGTAAACAATGTAAAACATAAAAAATAATAAACTCATTATATTAATTTATTTATTTTTTATTTTTTAAATATTAATTTCCATCTCCATTTCAAGAATAAATCACAGAATTTATTGCTTATAACTTATTATTTACATAGTGGTGAAAGGCAAACGATCAACAAGCTGCTGCACTAGCCCTTTTTGAATTACAAAGCTAATCCTATGGAAAACCACATTTGTGGATGTGGGTGTCATAACAATACTGTTCATAACCCGTTGAAATCTATTAAGTAGCTCCACCGCCTGAGGTGCAAAGAACCCACATTGTATCAAACACGAAAGGAATAAACACATGTTGATTTTCAATGAAAGCTTTCTTGTATTTTGTCACTTTGCATGAGGCGGCTTTCAAAGCAGCCTGACCCACTGTAAAACCCCTACCACTCAACCCCACAAGAGGAGAAACTCCGGTCAGATCCACACACGCATGTTTCCGTCCAACCCGTCCAAAAACCAAATCGTCGGCCTGTCTAAGTGTGGTTCTTCCGTCAGACGGGTCAGTCACAAAGTTTACAGGTGCTTCTTTCTTGACGAAGATCCCGAAATGTCTATATATGTCAAAAGAACGTCCCTAACCATATCGTGTCGGTACTTAAAACATGAGAGCTCTTTACAATGAACCGCATGTTCCCCAAAGGAATCCAAATATGCCTTGCGACAAACAGGGCGTATTGTATCAACCGGAAATAGTGGAATCATGAGGCGATACTTAAGGATAGTGCGTTATTCCACTGGTGACATATGTTAGGCGAGCTTGTCTATTGGAATAGCTAGTAGGAAATCTTGAGCATGTGTGCGCGTAGACACTAAAAAACTGCTTTATCTCTCATAGTCATGTGAAAGTGGGCTTCCATATCCATAACTATTTCACGAAAAAAGGCACTCGCTTGTGTTTATTGGGCTTCAGATGGGCGGTGTCCTTATTAGTGAAACAACTAAAATCAAAGCTCGGAATCGTACCACGTAGACAAGCCAAAGCAGAAACAAAATCGTCATCCATACCACTTATGCGACTTTCATATAAGATGTGGTCTTCTAACACCCAAGATTAGGCCCTCGAGGCCACAAAAGCATACAAAGAAGCTACTTTTGCCGAGTACATGCTTATAATAGTCATTGACGGCGTGCACTCCATATTGATGTAGCAATATGTGACAACCCGATAATTTCCGTTCAATAAGTTAGCCGTTTCCGTATAGTAATTTGAATTTTTAAAATGTTTTGTTAGCTTTACCGTTTAACCGGGAAGTTGTTTCGTTATTATCTGAGAATCATCACCGGGAGCAAACCGGGACACCAAACGTTGTAGTATTTTGGCAATAGCCGCATTTTTATGTTTTAAGGGAATGTTTAAAATTTCGTAATTTTTCGTGATGCCGTTACTCGTTTTGTTATTTGCGTGATACGCGTTTAAACCTATACTTAGTTATGCAAGCAAAAGGCCTGGGAAATTAATTCATTTGCGTGATACGCGTTATTTGCGTGATACGCGGTTAAACTTATAAAGTTGGAAACCAATTGGTCCCCCTCCCCCCATGGTCATGCATAACCGGCTATGTATGCATGTATACATAGGATCCATATTTTGAAAATTCAAATTGCATAGACAAGCTTGCATGGAATGGGGAAAGGACTTGTACTAGTGATGTTTAGATAGAAGGATCATTTTGGTCCCCTACCTCTTGTCCTCCTAGCCACGGCACACACATGTATGTGTGTGTGTGTGTGTAAGTTTTACCTATAAACCCATTTGTTTCATCACTTCTTTCTCATTCTTCACACACATACAGGTTTCATTTTCTCTTGCACTTCTCTCGCTAGAAAAACACACATACATCTTCTTTCTTTTCCTCTCTTTGCCAAAACATCAAACACAAACAAACCCATTTGTTTTTAATCTTTGATCATCCACTCGAAGATATATTGTTCGTGTTGATTGTTAGTTCATCCGGGTATTTTATAAAACAACAGTTGGGTTGTTCTTAGTTTCTATTCACCTTTCATCGTGTTTCTTTGTAAGTCATCTTTACTTTTTCATAAATAAGTTATACTTTTGCATTCGTATGATCATTCCAAACAAGGTGTACAAAGCGGATCGTTGTAAAAATCATTATATATTTTTCTATAAAACTACAAGTCTCTAAGTTTAATCTTTAGTTTATGAATGGAAGAAAATAAAAAGTAGTTGTACTTATGCATTTAAAAGTTCATTGTGACTATGTTGATATATATATATATATTGCTATTATTACGGCTATATCGTTTATTTAAGATTTATCGTATATTAAGTTTAAATATTGTTGGCGAAAAGATTAAGTTAGATGTTGGATTTGTTGTAAGCGTAAATTGAATGTCGAAAAGGTTTAGGTTTAAGAACGGATTTGTTGCGATATTTGAGGTATTGTCGAAAATAGATCGGATATTCTTTCGAGTCAATAAAAGATGTACTTTGTAAAACGGATATTTTCACGTGTCGAGGTTGAAAAAAATGGAAAGTCGATATTTTTAGAAAGGTCATGCCGAAATTTCGAAAACTTTATAAAAACGTCAAAAATATACTTTTATTATCAAACTCTTGATAAAATGTAGAAAAGCGTTAAGTGTCGAGTTTAGGTCAAAAATTTTAGTTATTGAGTCAACGTTGATGTGTCGGGACACTAAAAGACGAAATAAACTAAAAGACGAAATACACTAAAAGACGAAATACACTAAAAGACGAAATACACTAAAAGATGAAATGCACTAAAAGACAAAATACACTAAAAGACGAAATATTTTTGAAGATGTTTTAAAACGTCGAGACTTGTTAAAACTTATAAGTTTCGGAAGTACGTTTTAAAAAGGGATACGCCGTGTCTACTCGTGCTCGGATGATCAGTTCTTGTGTTAAGCGTTATTCATTGTACATCATTCTTTGTGTGCTTGCACATTATCCTTTCACTTATGACTTTCCATGTTTTTCTAAGAATATATAAAATCAACAAATACCCCATATACCTTTTTCTTAAAAAAAGCAATATATATGTTGTTGTTACATGTAAATATTATTTATAAATTTCTAATTAAAAGCACAAGTAACTGTGATATGTAAATGAATACACGAGATGGTACACATACACACGACTCTGTTCGTTCCACTTTATAAGATTAAGTAAGGATGTTTGGGATTTTCATACTATCCACGTTCAATAACGACTCTTGTGATTCCTCTTTATAAGTTTAACCCCCGCTTACATGGGTTTAAAAATTAAATACGGCTACAATATGTTTAACATGAATGTATATATCAAAATGGAAGCCTGGCCCAATGGGTTAAAGTGAGATAAAAATAAATACATGAGATCTGTGGAAAAACAAAATTTCAAAGATCATTACGTGCTATTAAACATGCATAATGTCTAAAACATGATATCAATATTTAAATATAACAACAACAACCGCAACACAATGCAAATTTAACAAAGTCAAATTATTCGTCCAAAAACAATTGATACAATATATAAAACGATATTAATACATAATATAAAATTTAAGTAAAAAACGCGCTTACTCGACTATTATGTATAAAATGTTATATGGATTAATCTTATTTAACAAAACATTCGTGTAGGCACTAGACAGACTTTAGCATGCAAAGACTAACATGAAGTGTATTTTAATTCATGGTGTCAATGTCATTAGCAAACAATTTGTGGTTTTAGTCAGTCATGTGTAGGGTCCTATGTCCTAATAGCCACTGCTTGAACGTGCTAATGAGAGTAACTGGGACAAGAGTAAATATCGTGAATAGACAAATTGAAATGGCAAGGCTATATTAATGGCACCCCAACCATGCGCAGTGGCGACCCAACCGTAAATGCAAGGTGGATTCTTGATTTAAACCAAAAAAATTGATGTGTTGAACCGGTCAATATGTCGCATCGGGTTGACGGACATAATTTTAGTTTCACTCATGTAGCAAAAGTCAGTAAAAGTGCAGGTCCAAAAATTTAATTTGCGGTTAGCTAACAATGAATATACAATCATCTTTCGCCATACATTTTGAGAATTAATAACGAACATTCATTTAAAGGACTCATAAGAGACATACTTTCTGTATGAAACTGTTTATCATACTATAAAAATAAAAAATGGATGATGCTAAATTAATAACGCACATTCATTTAGATGAGTTGGTTTTCGTATTCAAAACAGAAAAAACATGTGCAAAACGTAAGCACAAGAAAGTCGGATGAGTGTATCTGTTAGCTTCAAAGCCTCAAGATAAATAAACAATTATTAATTTTTATTAATAATAGTGTACGTGCATGTTAGTGAACAAGCAAAAGAACCCGTGCGTTGCGGCGGGGCTAATTTTTTTCCGAATAATTTTTTTTTCGTTTCGGGAGTTTTTTTTTGGCGATGCGTTATGGCGGGGTTAATTTTTAATATTTTCTTTTTTTGGGACGGTTCGATATCTTTTTATTTGGGCCGATGAATGTAAAAAAGTTGTGAACAATAAAAACTTGACGTGTTTTTTTTGTTAATTTTTTTACGGGATTTTTTGTGTAAGAAAATCGTAAATAGTTAAAAGGTGAGGGTCCGTTTTGTTTTTTTTTTGGCTAATTTTTTCCCGGATATTTCCTTTTTTTGTACGATTCGGGAAAAAAATTTTGCGTTGGGAGGGGTTAATTTTTTCCCGAATATTTTCTTTTTTTGGGACGGTTCGATATCTTTTTATTTGGGCCGATGAATGTAAAAAAGTTGTGAACAATAAAAACTTGACGTGTTTTTTTTGTTAATTTTTTTACGGGATTTTTTGTGTAAGAAAATCGTAAATAGTTAAAAGTTGAGGGACCGTTTTATATTTTTTTTACTTTGGGCCAGATTTCAGGCTAATTTTGGGATAGTTTTTTTTTTTACTTTGGACCAAAATTTGGGCCACATTTTATGCGAATTTTAGGCTAGTTTGTCGACAAATGTGTATATTAGTAATAATTTTTTTTAATGGCTTATGTGTTAGGCCTCATGTTTAAAGTGTTGTTTTTTTTTTGTTATATTGGTTTTTTTTAATATAATGAGTTGTACGTTTGTGACCATATCGATTATTTTAAAGTTATTAGGTATCGAAGATGTTTTCGCGGGTATTTTTTTTATCTGAATAAATCAAAACTTTTGTAATATTTTTTTTTTCATTCCTACTTTGTACATACAAATTAAAAAAAAAAAACGGGCTGGCCCAAAAATGGGAGCCCGTTACTGTAGCGAAATGTGTATATTTATAATAATTGAAAAGATTAACATACTAATGATACAACTTTTTCTTTCTATATTCTTTTGTCTCTAAGGTTATGTTTGTCAAAAACTAGCTGTAAGCTAAGCTCTCAAAAATGTAAAATTACATAAAAGGACATATCTATAATTGTAAACAATGTAAAACATAAAAAATAATAAACTCATTATATTAATTTATTTATTTTTTATTTTTTTAAATATTAATTTCCATCTCCATTTCAGGAGGAATTTATTGCTTATAACTTATTATTTACATCGTGGTGAAAGGCAAACGAGCAACAAGCTACTCCACTAGCCCTTTTTGAATTACAAAGCTAATCTTATAGAAAACCACATTTGTGAATCTAGGTGTCATAACAATATTGTTCATACCCCATTGAAATCTATTAAGTACCTCCACCGCCTCAGGTGTAAAGAACCCACATTGTATCAAACGCGAAAGAAATAAATACGTGTTGATTTTCATTGCAGGCTTTCTTGTATTTTGTCACTTTGCATGAGGCGACTTTCAAAGCAGCCCGACTCACTGTAAAACCCCTACCACTCAACCCTACAAGAGGAGAAAATCCGGTCAGATCCACACACGCATGTTTCCCTCCAACCCATCCAAAAACCAAAACGTCAGCCGGTCTAAGTGTGGATCTTCCGTCTGACAGTTCAGTCAGAAAGTTTACAGGTGCTTCTTTCTTGACGATGATCCCGACATGTCGGTACTTGAAACCTGAGAGCTCTTTACACAGAACCGCATGTTCCCCAAAGGAATCCAAACATGCCTTGCGACAAATAGGACATATTGCATCAACCAAAAATAGTGGAATCATGAGGCGATACTTAAGGATAGTGCGGTATTCCACTAGTGACATATGTTGGCCGAGCTTGTCTATTGGAATAGCTAGTAGGAAATCTTGAGCATGTGGTGCGCGTAGACATTCAAAAACTGCTTTATCTCTCATAGTCATGTCAAAGTGGGCTTTCATATCTTTAACCATTTCACGAAAAAAGGCACTCGCTAGTGTTTGTTGGGCTTTAGAGAGGGCGGTGTCCTTATTAGAGAAACAACTAAAATCAAAGCTTGGAATCATACCACGTAGACAAGCCAAAGCAGAAACCTAATCATCATCCATACTAAATATGCCACTATCATGTAAGATGTGGTCTTCTAACACCTAAGATTGGGCCCTCGAGTCTACAAAAGCATAGGAAGAAACCACTTTTGCCGAGTACATACTTGTAATAGTCATTGACGGCGTGCACTCCATATTGATGTAGCAATATTATTCCAGATTCATTTTTTATACCGTATTCGTTTCATCTCATTAGATGTTTTTTAGAGACATTTCACTACTACATAAACTGGTTTTTCCCATGGTAAAATCCGTGGGAAATCCCGTGCGTAAAGGCCTTTTTCCACGGATTTCCCACATAATTATTCCGATGCAAAAACCCTCGTGGGTAAAATATTTTCCCACTGATTTTCTCACCGAACGTTGACTATTTCCCACAGATTTCTCACGTTGTCTAGCAACCATTTTTCACATATATTCGACGTTTTTTTGCCACAGATTTCCCACAATTATTTCCCACTGATTTCTCACGAATAATTTCCCACTCATTTCCTACATTTTTTACCAATAAATTGTTGCCACAGATTTCCCACAGTTATGTCCCACTGATTTCTCACAAATATTTTCCCACTGATTTCCGACATTTTTTTCCAACAAATTTCTGCCACAGATTTCCCACAGTTATTTCCCACTGATTTCTCACGAATATTTTCCTACTGATTTCCCGAATAAGAATTTTTTTAATATAAATTATATGGAACGGACTTGCACCTATGTTTGTTTTGAATGCATTGGCGGAAATTATTATTGCGTTCGGTGTTGCAACATAAAGATCATTTTTGTAATACAAATATACAATACTAAAAAATCATAAATACATAAATCAATAACAAATTAATAATTATAAAATATCAAATATCATATTACAACATAAAAAATCTACCAAATCTACTAACTCAAAATAAAAAGTTTTGCATCAGATTCTTGCTTTGTTTCTTCCTCATGTGTGAGCAATTAGTAGCTTTTCTTCATAATGCAACTGTTGTTTTCTCTAGCTTCTTATCTACCTCCAAAGCGTATAATCTTGATTTGGATAACATTTCATCATTAGAAAGAATCCTAGTAACATGTATACAAACACAACTCAGCTATAATATGTCACACTTTCAAAAAATGAAGAGAATAAACAAAACATTCAGATTGAATTTTCAATAATGGACTAGTCAAACTTTCTTCACTTAAAATTGTCAACTAAATAACATTGAAGCTTACTTGTTCTCAGATACATTTTTGTCGTACTTTCATATCTAGTAAACCAGTTCTTCTTTTATGTGAAACCTAAAATACACAAAGAATAATAAGTGCAATTAAAACTTAGTATACAAACAATATTGTAGCACACAACATCAATAAGAAGATAGTATTCCAACATAAAATCCCCGTCCAACCTAACTTCTGGTTATGATTATCTAAGAACTAGGATAGTTTCATAAAAGTAACTAAAAAGTAGTGACGAGATTAAAGAATAAACTCATTGAAGTACCTAGTTCGTGAGAGAAATAGACATGAAAGTATGTGTGTGTGTAAGTGGCGGAGGTAGGGTACATTGGTGTGAGTTTGTGTCTTCACTCAATGAAAAAGATAAGAGGGAAATATCCCGCTTAATAACTGTGGAAAAAAAGATGCGGGAATTCAAATTTTGGGAAAGTTTAGTGGGAAACTGGGAATGGCCATGGGTTAGTTAAACATTAAAAAGATAAGTCTTGAAAGAAAGTAAAAATAGTATCTTTTGTGATTTCTTTTAACATAAAAAATTACAAATAATATGCTTTGTATTTAAAATTTGAAATTTCTTTGTAAATCCGTTAAAATTTTACGAATAATTGGCAAGGGGAATTCATTTTGGAAACTATTTTTGTATTTATTTTATATTTAGTTTTATTTTATTATTTGATGTGGTGGTTGTAACATCGAAGTTTTACGATCTCGTAGGCATTGTACATAATTGTTGTAGTTTCTAATATCTATCTTGGATTTACAACTAAATCGAACAGTAATTAAACATGTCGACTCACAAACCCGTTTAACTAGTGTAATGTGCTAAGTTTTGTATTTAAAACAAGTAAAATGGGTCATGTTCGTGTCTCGATTATCTGACCCGCCAATCTGTCAAACCAAGCCCGACTCGTAAATAGTTACGTTTATAAACAAACACATATAATATGAAACTAAAAACACATATACAGTCATACTAAGTAACGTGGGAATGTGTAACTAGGCAGAAACGTAAAGACGATATTTTTTTGGGAAATCTGTGGGTATTTACACACGTATTTCCCACGGATATATCAACTTGGTGGGTAATCTGTGAGAAATTACCCACGACTTTCCCACTGACATTATCGTTTTGTTTTACTTTTACGATATGGTTACACGTTCAAGCGTATACAAGTCTCTATATTTACATACAAAACATCTATCGATACAATGAATGTCATAAACGGACATGTAGAACACACACGTGTAGATATTCATACATGCGTAATGATTTGTTATACAAAAGATTATACCTAAACCAACAAGTACACTTGCGATACTCACATGAATAGTTAAGTTAATAAACAAACACATATAATATGAAACTAAAAACACATATATAGGCATACTAAGTAACGTGGGAATGTGTAAGTAGGCAGAAACGTAAAGACGATATTTTTGTGGGAAATCTGTGGGTATTTACACACGTATTTCCCACGGATTTATCAACTTGGCAGGTAATCTGTAGGAAATTACCCACGACTTTCCCACGGACATTATCGTTTTCTTTTACTTTTACGATATGGTTACACGTTTAGGCATATAGAAGTTTGTATACTTATATACAAAACATATATTGATACAATGAATGTCATAAACGGACATGTAGAACACACACGTGTAGATATTCATACATATGTAATGATTTGTTACGCAAAAGGTTATACCTAAACCAACACGTACACTTGCGATACTCATATGAATAGTTACGTTAATAAACAAACACATATAATATGAAACTAAACACACATATATAGGCATACTAAGTAACGTGGGAATGTGTAAGTAGGTAGAAACGTAAAGACGGTATTTTTGTGGGAAATCTGTAGGTATTTACACACGTATTTCCTACGGATTTATCAACTTGGCGGGTAATCTGTCGGAAATTACCCACGACTTTCCCACGGACATAATCGTTTTATTTTACTTTTACGATATGGTTACACGTTCAGGCGTATACAAGTCCATATACTTACATACAAAACATCTATCGATACAATGAATGTCATAAACGGACATGTGGAACACACGCATGTAGATATTCATACATGCGTAATGATTTGTTACACAAAAGGTTATACCTAAACCAACACGTACACTTGCGATACTCACATGAATAGTTACGTTAATAAACAAACACATATAATATAAAACTAAAAACACATATATAGGCATACTAAGTAACGTGAGAATGTGTAAGTAGGCAAAACGTAAAGACAATATTTTTGTGGGAAATCTGTGGGTATTTACAAACGTATTTCCCACGGATTTATCAACTTGGCGGGTAATCTGTGGGAAATTACCCATGACTTTCCCACGGACATAATCGTTTCCTTTTACTTTTACGATATGGTTACACGTTCAGGCGTATACAAGTCCGTATACTTACATACAAAACATCTATCGATACAATGAATGTCATAAACGGACATGTGGAACACACGCGTGTAGATATTCATACATGCGTAATCATTTGTTACACAAAAGGTTATACCTAAACCAACATGTACACTTACGATACTCACATGAATAGTTACGTTAATAAACAAACACATATAATATGAAACTAAAAACACATATATAGGCATACTAAGTAACGTGAGAATGTGTAAGTAGGCAGAAACGTAAAGACGATATTTTTGTGGGAAATCTGTGGGTATTTACACACGTATTTCCCATGACTTTCCCACGGCCATAATCGTTTTTTTTTTACTTTTACGATATGGTTACACGTTCAGGCGTATACAAGTTCGTATACTTACATACAAAATATATATTTCCTATAGTGACCTACAAATTTCCCGTAGATAAGTTTAATAGTTGCTTTATTAGATAATACCATGTGAAATCCATGATTAATGTAGATAAAATTTGCCACATAACTGTAACCGTGGCAAATATGTGTGAAATTTGCCAGAATTTTCCCATGGATGTCGAATCAACAAGAATAGTAGAAAATCTATAGGAAATTTACCACGGATTTCACACGAAAATTTAGTCAACAATTTAGTGTGTAAATAGTAAAAAATCCGTGGGAAATTTGCGACACATTTCCCACTGAAATTTTGTCACCAATTCGGTGGGTAATAGGAAATTTCACACGAGATTTTTTCCGTGGGTAAAAGCTGTTTTTGTAGTAGTGAATTTTAAGTGACCGTTTCATGATTACGAACAGTGTGTAAATAGATGTAGCTGTAACTACAATGTGTTAAATGATTTACAAAGACATGCATATGATTAATAAAATACGAAGTCAATGATGTTGAAAAAACAAAATTACAAAGTTAAACCACGCAATTTACAGTCATTTTTCACAAAATAGTCTCACGAAAATGATGAATACGAATTAATTAATATTATAAATTTCACAAAGTTGGTACTCCTCCGTACTAGAATTTTCAAATATCATACAAGAGATATGTAATAGAATTTTAAAATGTTAAATTAGATAAAAAAAATGATTGAACTTTGTACATACATTGTATTTGGGTACATATGATACCTAATAGCTACTATAAATCTAGAACGCTTCATTGATAAGTATAACAATCAACAATTTTTCTCAGTGTAATTATCCATCTATTATATTTAATAGAATCATTTTCACGGAATTTTTTTTTCATCCATTATGTAACGTAACTTACATTTCCAAAGTAAACGAGCTCACGCAACTACCAATGCCAACTCCATCAATGTTTATATCAAGTAAACGTTATAATATGTCAAGCAATATGTTCTAAACTCCATTTTACCACATACGTTATCTATTTAACGTACTATTTATAACGTTATTATAAAACGGACTTTATACGTTAACGTTTATATCGAAACCCCGAGTACATGTAATGTTTTCATTTCAATCCAAAGTACAAACTAATAAGGCAAGTGTACAAGTATCAATGCATAAAATTCAAACTACACTTTCCCTCCAAGTCAACCCTAGCTCGTCCTAAACCCTAACCCTAACCCGAAACCCTAAACAACACAAAACCTTAAACTAGTTACTAACTAGAACCGAAACCTAGCAAGCTAGCACCCTTCACCATGACACACCACCTTACCTAGCACCTTGTCACCACCTTGGTAGCTCCCTTCACCTCCTTGTCACCACCTCACCAACTTGCACCCTTGTCCCCCCAAGAAAACCCCCCTCGTCTCCACCTTAGCAAACCGAACCCTCACCACTCTTCAACACCTTGCTAAGCTATCCTCCTAGCTCCTAATAGTCACCATTGCACAACTTGGCCACCACTCCTTCACAACTTGGTCACTACTCTTCCTTTACCCTATATATACACGCATACATGGACACTTTTAAAACTCACCATTAAAACTAAACCTTCTCTCAAAATTTTGATCTAACCAAGCCTAAGAAGAGAAGAAAGGAAGATTTAAGCCAAGTAGAAGCCAAGGTTAAGAAGGAAAAGGCTCTTGATTCATCTCCAAGCCATTTTCAACCCATTTCATCATTTTCAACCTATTTCGTGTGCTAGTAAGCCTTTTCACTTGTTCTATAAGCTCTTGTATTGTTTTAGATCATGTATAAACCTTGTTATAATCATTTTGATCAAGTTAAAACTCTTTTAGAAACCTTTAAACCCAATCAAGCCCTAAACGACCCATTATGAAACCCTAAAACCCATACGAACCATTAATAAGCTAGCTTAAGCTTATTCTAATCTTAATAAGCTCTTATGAATCTTTCATGATCACGTGAAATAAGCCCCTAAATCCTAAGCCCACTCGTTTGGTTTTCCTAAACCAAACGCACCTCTAAAACACTAAAAACCCATTTCGTAAACTCTAATAAGCTAAAAGCCATAAGCTGATATTATAAGCTATTCTAATAAGCTAACTTATCATTTTTATAAGCATTGAAACAAACTCTAAAAGCTCTAACCCATCGGGTTATAATTTCAAAACCAAACGCACCCTTTTTGAGTTTTCAAGCTCATAAGCTCATTTCATAAGCTTTAAGCTTGTAAATCTAACTTCTTTTAGCTTATTATGATAAGCTATATGCTGCAAAATGAAATCGGATTCAAAAATATAATGTATATGAATTTTGGACTAAAAACGCAAATCGTTTTATGCATGAATGGTACATATTATAACTTTTAAAATTATTTAACTTTTTAGGCCAAAAATGTAAATATCCTAAAGTTAAAATACAAGGACATGTTTTGTCATACTTTCTAAGTTAAGGGTTAAAATTTTATAAATAAAAATTAAAATTGTAAAATATCTATACTAAAGGTATATATTGTCATTTTTAAATTCTGAAGGGTATAAAATGTAATATTTTTATATTAACAATAAAAATATATTTAAACACTATAAGACTCGATTTTATTAAAACCCGACACATTCATCGATCGAAACATATAAAAATATTTATGTTATATATTTAACATAATTTATCATCTACTAGCTTTTGAAAAAACTTAAAAAGATAAAATCCTATCATTTAAACTATAACGTATCACGTTACTAGGGAATTTCATGTAAGGGGCTTTCATTTGGGTAGACGTTTTGACGAGTTGCTGGATTTACGATTTAAAGTGTCCTAGCTCCTCAAACGTTTACTACATGACCTCTGGATTATGATAGCCCAAACAGTGATACGATATTTTCACGAATTAATAAACCAAATTAATATTTACGTAAAACTTTATGAAATAAAGTTTTGAAGTATAAACAATCAAACTAAGATTTGACATATTACCCCAGGTTGCGTGACAAAGCTGTTTACTTTCATTTGAGTCACTTTTGACATCAATCAAACTTCCCTATTAAGGTGAGTTCATAGTCACACCTTTATATGTTTTTCCAAATCCCGTGGGGAGATACATGCTATAAACCATGAATACAAGTATTTTCCAACTGTATGCTATCCTGATATATTATTGCCTAAGTTTACCTCTACTGCCAATATCATTTAATCATGAACCATTAATCACTTGCGAGTGAACGCGAATATTGTGGATAGATCTATTGGGAATGACGAATCCCGTTTGTGTTACCTATACATGAGGTAACGAAGCGCACTATATTTGAGAATAATGGGTAACTTGGCAAGTTACCTTTCCAAGAGGACAGTTGTTCCTCAATAATGTCACTGAGGTGATTTTCATGTTAACGTTTGAGTTCATGAGCTTAGGGCAATAATAATGTTTTCCATGATAATTGTAATTGTACAATTATTACCACTTATGATGACTTGTATTTAACCATTTCATTAAAAACCTATGAATTTCACTCAACCTTTGTATTGACCTTTTTAGCTTGTTTATCTCATGTAATTAAGCAAACCCAAGGCATGGAGTGGCATGGACTTGAAGACGTCCAAACTCGTTATCATTCAAACTTTATGTTTTCAATGTATTTTGGGACCTCCTTTTGTAAAATTCTAATATATTATTGAATGATAACTAAATTTTCCAAAACGTCTCTTTTGAGTCATTTTCTATGATTATGACTGTTGATTCATGAAGTAATACCCCCAATTTAGCTTCTACTGCTATGTTGAAATATCAAGGTGTTACAGATTGGTATCAGAGCTCATGAGTTGTAGAGAATAAGGTTAAAACCTAAACTATAACTATTTTCCATCCAAGAAAGTCCTCCGTGCCACTAAATTTCCTGAATAGTATGTAAAGAGATTTGTTTAACAAATGATACATAACTATTAATTAAAATATAAATAACTTATGTTATTTTCTACTGGGTTGTTACAGAGTTATGTCTACATCCACCCACCCTATTGTCGTCCTATCTTATTCCGATGTTGAGGATGCTTTTTCCTCTACAACCACTCCTGACTATACCCCGGCTTCACCGGACTATTCCCCAGCCTCACCGGGAAACACCTCTTCTGACTCTTCAGAGGATTCACCTAAGAATCGTTTAGCCTCACTAACCATCTCACCTTTCCACGATGATCCGTATATGAAGGTCACGCAAGCATATAATGCTACTAGTAATGAATCACCTATTCCACTACCATAAGCTCCTATTACTCCACCAACTATTTTGCCTCCATCTCTAGTGTTACCACCATCACCACTATTTGATACCCGAGATTTCTTTCTTCCCGAAGAGATTCTGCCACCTCAAAAACGAGCCCATTTCCTATCATCCTCCTCTACTGATTCCTCTGCCCTACCTCAGGTATTTGAGACTTAGGAGAGTTCTCATATGACGCGTCTGAAGTGCCATGAGGAACAGATCGAGACTATTTTGAATCACTTAGATAAGCTCCCTCTTGAGCGCATTGAGCATATGGAAGATAAGATAGAAAGTCTTGGTAATGGTCGAGTAATCATACAACTAGATTTTGACAAACTAGAGACCGAACTTCAAGAAGCCCGTACCCAGATTGCTGGATTTCAGAGAAAGTAAATGGGGCATGACGACGAGATTGTTCTTGGTCGCGTCATGATTTCTACTTTGGAGATGATCATCGAGGATATTCAGGTTCGCCACCGAACAGATATAAATAGTCTTCTGGATACGATCCATGAGCTCAAGAACCACAAGGGAGGACCACCAGACTACTAGACTAGATCTTTGCCATTTACAGCTTTTGTTTAGAATCCAACCATGGGATGTGTGGCATAAATAATGACACTTGTCAAATTTTGGTTATGTAAAATATGTAGACAAGTTATTTATGACATAATGAAGTTATGATTCCATTATACATCGCTGTTTCATGATACCCATTTATGTCGTGATTGCCTATCCTATGTCATGTATTACAATTACTCATATCTTTATGTATCCGGGATTACTATGGTTCTCACCATCAGGTTTTCTCAAACCTCTGTACCCAGGTATCATGGATATGATTAATGATCAAGACATTAAGCATATGACCCCCCTCTACACCACTTAGAGACACTGAGCCTCTTTTTGGATCATCCATTCCATTATCTCCATCTTCATCAGTAGGATCTTCATCACCGGTTAGGTCAACTACACCACCATCAGACTATCTCTTTGATGAGTCTATCTTTGCAGAGTTAGATAACTCATTATGGATCATATACCGCCACCACTAGAAAGTGAACCAGTCCCCACGAAACCTAACGAGTCAGATACTTGTTAGAGTGTTCATCTCTGGAAGTCTTATATTCCAAAATTTTTTGTTATAACCTGCAATGTAATATCAAAGGATGTGTATTTCTTTGTTAAGATTTGTATCAAATAAGTATCTATGTCAAATAATTTCAATACCACTATGTATGAAAATTTTGACAATGACTTGTGATATGACTATATCATTGTATGGATTCTTATTTTGTGTTGTCTTGTAAATGTTGATAGAATGGCTCCCAAGAGGACATCAACATCAGCAGCACCAACCATGAATCAAGCCGCCATCAGGAAACTAGTTACTGATAGTGTTGCTGCAGCTCTAGAAGCACAAGTTGCTGCCATGGCAAATGCTGACAATAGTAATAGGAACACCCGAGAAGGTAAAACTCCTGTAGCAAGAAAATGTAGCTACAAAGAGTTTATGAGCTGCCAGCCTTTCAATTTTAAGGGTACGGAGTGAATCGGTATTTCTCCATAGCAACTGTACCGAGGACTGCAAAGTGAAATTTGCCACTGGTACTCTAATTGAAGAAGCTTTGTCCTGGTGGAATTTATTCACCCGGCCTATTGGAATAGAGGAAGCCAATAAGATCACCTGGTCCGAATTGAAAAAGCTCTTAATAAAGAAGTATTGTCTCCGAACCGAGGTCAAGAAAATGGAAGATGTATTTTACAATCTAACTATAAAAGGAAATGATCTCAAGACTTACATTAGAAGATTCCAGGAATTGGCAGTTTTATGCCCAAATATGGTGCTAAATTCTGAGAAACTTATAGAAGTCTTCATTGGGGGATTACCCCGGAGTATTGAAGGAAATCATACCGCTTCAAAGCCTCAAACTTTGAAGGAAGCCATTACCATAACCCAGAGGTTAATAGATCAAGTAACAAAGCACAATTCTATGCAAGGAACCAATAATCACAAACGAAATTTTGATGATAGAAGAACCTTCACCAACAACAACTACCAAAACAACCATAACAACAACAATAACAACCGCAACAATGATCACAAACAACAACATAATAGAAGGCAAGAAACCATCAAGGCTTTTGCTGCTACCCCAACTGAAAACAATAGGTATGTTGGAAACCTTCCCTTGTGTAAAAGATGCGCCCTGCATCACACAGGATCTTGCACTGTCAAGTGTCAGACTTGCAATAAGGTGGGTCATCAGACCAGGAACTGCAAGAACAAAGGGCCAGCCACTGGAAGTAACCTGCAACCAGTGTTAGTAACTTATCATGCTTGCGGAGAGAAGGGGCATTACAGAAACCAGTGCCTAAAAGCAAACAACAGTGCGCATGGAAGAGCATACTTGCTGAGGGACAAGAATGCTCACCAAGACCTGAACGTAGTCACGAGTACGTTCCTTATAAACCAACATCTAGCTAGAATATTATTCGATTCAAGAGCCGATAAAAGTTTCATATCCAAATCTCTTGCTTCTATGCTTAATATTCCACCAATTACACTAGATACCACCTACGACATTGAAATGGCTGATGGAAACCTAGTAGGCACTAATACCATTATCCAGGGTTGTACTCTGATTTTGCTAGAGTAACCTTTTGAAATTGACCTTATGCCAATTAAACTTGATAGTTTTGACATCGTTATTGGTATGGATTGGTTATCCAAGTATCATGCTAAAATTATATGTGACGAGAAAGTCGTCCACATCCCAATCAACGGTGAAACTTTGATCATCGGATGTGATCGAAGTAAAACCCGACTAAGCCTCATATCCTGTATTAAAACCAAAAGATATATATCCAGGGGATATCAAGTTTTCATAGCCCAAGTTGTAACGCCCCGACCCAAAAGGGTAGAAGTATTACAAATATGGTGTGACATCAAAAGCATTCATAATCATAACACAAGCAAGCATACAAGGCGGAAAGTCTAATAACATACCAAAGGAAATAATGTCATATCATGACTTAAAGGTACATAATTAAGTTCTTAAAAGTACAGATCATATCATAGAACGAAATAACGAAATATGAAGGTCTCAAATAAGTAATCAAATCATGATAATCTAAATCTAAGATCTTTGGGTAAGTCCAACAACTCAGCATCAACTCCCTGAAAGCAACCCATAGCTCCTAGCTTAGATACATGCCGCAGGAAAAGAAAGTGCGGCTGAGCTCTACAAAGCCCTAGAGAAAGATAGTATATAATCGAATGCAAAACGATAACGGATAATCAAAGGATACGCCTTGATGTGCAATGGATATCATGAGAAATGATAAAGGAATACAAACATAATGTAAGACAATTCAGAAGTCAATTACATAGTGCTAAGAGTAAGATGAATCTGAAAGTAAATCAAGTCAATTACCGAAGCCCAAAACCAAATACATATCATAGTAACCATGGAGTGGCGAGTCCAAAATTGTGGAAAGACGTGGATTGCTCCCAAAGACATCAGTCTCCAAAGATCCAAAATTATAATGTCAATGAATCCATTCGAATAATAATACAAATCTTGGATGCTCCATACGCCCATTAAACAAATAATAATCTTTAATAGTGCCATTATAATATTCAAATGGGGGGACGGTGTGAGAAATCACTCAACAGACACATGAGATCATGCCAAAGGTGCATAATGCACGGCAATGTTACTCTTCATCGGGAGGAAGACATATAGTGCTGGTTCTCAAAACTGAAGGTTAAAGGCAAGTTCTTATTCAAGTTATTTCAAATGGATATAGGCAAAGGTTCAATGCTAATGTTCAAAAATATAAAGGTTCAAATATCAAAGAGTAGCTGAAGCATAGCAGGGTTCAAATTAGAACAGTAATGACAGGATCATATGAAGAAAGCCAAGAATAAAAGGCTCAGATAGCAAATGTGATAATTCACATAATGTAATGCAATGATAGAGAGGACTTATTGTCATGAGAACTCTTAACGATAAGGTCAGAATATCTGTACTTTATTCCGAAGCTAAGCGAATGTAATCAAGAAGAAAACACCACAGGAAATCCAAAATCACTCCGCCTCTGATCGCAACCTACAGAAATGAATAATTCAAAAGTTACAAACATTCATTTAATTTTACTTTCCATTTTTAGTAACTTTTCCTATTTTTATTAACTTTCCATTTTTGTAACTTTCAATTTTTTTAGTAAGTGTTCCGATTTTTTAGTAATATTCATCATTTGATGATTCTATGAAGTATTTTGATAGTTTAGGGATTAACATGTCAAACCTTACCGAAGTAGTTGTAGGTTAAAATATGATAACTTTCCTTAATTTCTAGGGTTTTAATATACAAAATCTAACAAATTTCCAAGGTTTAAACGAGGTAAATATCAAAGTTTCACATTTTATTCAGATTATACCTTCCATTTTCTTTATTTACACAGTCAAACCCTTAATCGTACATAAATCTACATATTTAGTCCTTTTGGTTATTAATTAATTAAACATTATCTTTAATTACATAATTATAAAACAAGCCCTTATTAGATTCAATTATGACAAAAAGCATACTTTATACATTAAAATACTAACCAAACATTATACCTTTTCTGTATTTACAATTTCAGTCCCTCTATTTTAATTAATTAATTTCTAATTACTTATTATATGTAATTAACCATTTTAATCCAAAATAATATCAAAATGACATTTTATACCCCCCAACTTATTTTATACAGAATATATTAAATATAATAACATGTCTAAAACAGACCCCATAGTTTCAGAAATTACAAAACAAGTCCTTATACTTTTTAATCACAATTCGGCTAACTAATTAATTCACAAAACCCTAATTAAATTTTTCCCAATCACAACCACAATTATTTCCCAATCATTGACATTAAATGCACCTGGAAAAATTATCAAAACCCTAACCCTAATTTATTTTAACACTTTTCTTTCCCTTTTTCCTTATTTCGCAAATCGGCAAACAATGATAAATCCCCAATAATTATTCGAATCCTTCCTAAATTTTTCCAACAATTTATCTGAGTTATATGTGATATGAACAACCTTATAAAAATATAAAATCAATTGTACAAATATTATTTGTGCCGATTTCATAATTAGCTAAAAATTAGGGTTTCGAACATGTTTTAATTTATAAAATCAAAATAACATGCATGATAATTTTTCTCATGCATAGAACGAATTAATATGATGAAAATTGAGATAAAAAAAATACCTTTGATGATTCTTGATGATTTAATGAATTATTGAACCCGGTTGATTAATTCGAACCCAAAACAAATACCACAATCGAACCAAGCACTTTAAAATATTCCCACTATTTTTCCCATAATCCTTGACCTTCAAATCACCTTAGAAAAATCGTGCTTGCCTTGAAAAAATTCTTTTGTGCCGCCTCTTTGTTTTTAGGGTTTCGGGATTTTGTTTTTAGAGTTTTAATAAATGAAAATGTACAAAAGATATTATAAAAGGATTTGGCCGAGTCATATGGGCTTTCAAATAGCTAAATATGATTTTAATAATTAGCCAAATTTATTTTATCATTATCTTAATTTATTTTATATTTAATTGTAATGTATAATTAATTAAATACATATTTCGGCTTATATACATATATATATAAATTTTAATTATTTTTCTAACATAATATAAAGTATTTTAATCTTACAAAAATTTCATAATTGTCATAAGTTGCATTTTTATAATTTCTAACCTTTAAATGAATTTTATTTAAGCTTTTATGGAATTTTCTTGCATTAGGGGTATTTTGGTAATTTTACACTTGTTGAGATTTTTAGGTTTAGCCTATGTAGCCATTATAGAGAACAATGTGAAATTCCGCGAGACTACCAAGATGTCCCACGAACATGGTGAAAGGAATGAAAATAAAAAAGACTTATCTCAACGACAAAAAAATACTGGCAGGTCAAGGTTTGGAGCACTAGCTGATATGGAAGGAGAGGTTAGTGTAGAACTACATAACAAAACAAATCAAATAGATGATGATATGGTGGATGACCAACAAAATGAGATGACAGAAAATGATATGGTTGACTTGAGAACACAAAAGCCGACTGAAGAAGCCCCCAATATGGTGATAGATGTTGAAGATGCTAATATACTAAAAAGGTTTGACATTGGTAAAACTACACATAGTGATCTGGTCAATGCTTCTATTAATGGGGACAAAGTAGTCAAGGCGAAAACATCTCAGCCTAACAACAAGCCTCACCAAAGCTCATATACTAGAAAATCGATGACAACCAATGCCAATAAAAGAGACACAAACACAATTACCACTTTAAATGAAAACCAAGACCCCAACCCTCGTCTCTCGCCTATTTTCACTTCCACACCCACCCCTCAAAAAATTCAGCATGTAAGAAATACCACGATCCCGAGCAACACTCATGAATATCATCAAGAAATGCCTAATGATGATATTAGTGACAAAGGTGGGGCAGTATGACCTTCGTGGTTTATCTAACTACCATTTGTTCTATCATGAGAGATAGATACTCTAGAATTTTACATAATGCAAAGCCATTAAGTTTATTGGTTTGGAATGTTCAAGGTGCAGGAAGCTCCAAGTTTCTTAAAACTTTAAAAGAAATAACCTGAATGAACAAGCTTGATGTAATTGTTCTTGTAGAAACTCATCTTGATGGTGACCGAGCAGAACGTCTTGGTAACCAAATTCAGTATGATGGTCATGCTCGGGTAGACGCAGAAGGGCATAGTAGAGGCATTTGGCTATATTGGAAAAAAGCAGTTGTCAATCTTGATATCCTGTTCTACCATAACCAACACATAACAGTGAGGATCTCACGTAACGATCAGGAACCGTGGATTTTCACTGCAATTTATGCCAGCCCAGATATTACTAAAAGACAAGATCTTTGGTATAACTTATCAAACTTTTCCGGGACTTTGAATGAGCCTTGGCTTTTAGCTGGGGATGCAAGTTTTAGTTTATATATACCTAAATGCCGTTATTTTTAATCATTCTATAGAATTGGTGATGTCTCAAATAGTGACCAAAATTTCGTCACTACTCTAAATCAAAAATACTTAGCATGTAATTTAGTTACTAAATTGTGATCACTTATAAGTTTCATTACTGACTTTTTACTGATGACAAAAAAAGTGACCATTTAAATAGAGACCTAAAGAAAAAGTCATCACTTAATTCTCGTGACTATAGCCTTTTTTCTTATAATGAATCATGTAAATACCAAATAGAGTCAAACAAAATAACACGCAAACGATAACCCATATGCTATAACAACCTAAACACGCTCGCGCTCAACGACTCCTACGAAACCAGAGCAAATAAACTCCACTGCAACGCGTCATTTTTATTCCATGTAAGCAGTCTGTAGTCCCGTCTCGATACTCTCCTTTTGGAAGTTGTCTTAGCTTCCCCTTGGAATCATCAATCCGTATTCATAATTAGGTTCATAAGCCTTCTAGCAATTTGCATTAAGGAATACATGAAGTCTTGACGCCCAAAACGATGAAAGTACATAATTAATTAGAAACCGTATCACCAAAGTCAATTAAGTCCCGGATGTCTAATTTTTCTCTTAACATGGATAGTTGATTGATATGAATTAAACCCAAATCAACTAAGTCCCGGATATCTCAATTAATTCCCATCTCAGTAACGAACTGATAACACATAAAGACAACCTACCGTCCCAAATGTACACTTTTCTTTCTATCGTATACTGACTAACCTATAGGAATTATCATACTTATCATACCAATATGTCCCACTTTGATCACAATATTCTACTCCTTTAAAAACACGCTTGGTGATTGACTTTAAAGGAAGCATTAATTGAATCATAATCAATCTTCCCACACTCTAATCAATCTTCAGACAACACATTTCCTGGTATCGATCAACTGATGCAACCATACATGGACAAGATATCTCCTCTCATATTTGATAGGTATAGCCGCACCGGAAAGTAACACATAAAACACTGATTTTCTCTGTGGATAAGACATTTGTCTTCTCGGAAATGGGGGTTGGGGCCCACCCCCACTAACCCCAATTAAATAAGTCTATGGATTCTATCACGGTGTAGTTGTTATGTAGTAACCTTTCAGTGTATTAACTTCCTGTTCCCCTTGATTATTCGATACTCATAATCAGAAAAATCTTATATGCCACACATGCATGAGATCGTGATCGCAGAATTAATAAACTGTAAATCTATCCCACAGAGAATCAGTGTTCAATGCTTTTAAAACTACGAAGAATTTCCAAACATTGCCTAAGTCTTTTTACAAACTATGACAATCGTTGGCAATAATATTCTATGTGAGTTTTAAAGCCTGAATTCGCTAAGTCTTGCAGTTGCTAATAAGCTCCCTAAAGCTTGAAGCAAATGACATCTAAGGACATGAATTAAATGGATTACTCATTTAAATGTTTATCTTCATTATCAAAAAATTCAACTGTTTAATCCTTGACTTATTTTGAACGAACCACCCGTTTAAAGAAAAAAAATTTTTTTATTTTGAACTTTCTCATCCCTCAAATAATGACGCCGTTTCTATTTAAAGAGTTTGTATCATTGTTTTAGAGGTAGAAATTATCTTTGAAAATCTTTTCGTGATTACTGAAAATATGATTCATTCTAGAAGACAAACTTTTCCCAATTGAAATAAGATTTCTCTTATTTTGATAAATAAACACTGAAACATACACTTATTCTTATATGCATGGATATGAAATAATCCATAGCCGGGAAAAATAAAGTTACCCTTGTCTGGAACAGCTGACATTTTCGACGACATGCTTCCTCATTTGAAAAACGGGTTCAGTTCAGAAATAACTGCAAGCCATTGTCATGACACAAACTTTGAATGTTTTTTGTTAGAGTACTCAATACGAAAAAGACTTCTCTTTCGTTGCTAAGGAAAAATGCACTGAGACGTGTATTATCCTTAACGATGAGGCCCCGTGTTATGTACAAAATGTACATCCGCCATTTTTTTTTTATTTCTATTTTATTTACAATATGATGTTTGAAGATACTCAAGCTGTTCACATATGTCAGAACCTCCATATTGCTGAAGTCAAACATCTCATACCATACCTTCTGACAAGATACAAAAACCGTATCCTCATGAATGGCTTCGTAATTAATCATCTAATTGGTATTCAGTTCTGACAAATATAATTTAATAATATCATTTGAAACGCGTCCTTTATGAAGTGATACCGAGTATGGAATGTCTTTGTAGGAGAGTTTGTACCGGCTTTCATGTAGAAGTGTGCAGGTCGACTGTAGAATTCATAATGTTACAACAGTATTTTGTTGTAGTTGAAGCCATAAACTTTAAGCTGTGTCCTCATCCACATTACTTGTGCACAACTTGCAGATAACGCCACGTACTGTGCCTCTGTTGAAGATATTGCAGTGCAATATTGTTTCTTTGACATCTTGCTTACAAGTTTGTCACCTAGGAACTGTATCCCTCCAGAAGTGCTTTTACGGAGTCTCAATGCATTCGGGCTATGCGTCAACGTCTTAAAATGCTTAGAAAACCTTTTGGAGACATCAGGAAATTGTGGAATATTTCATCATACCAGGCTCTTGGGGCTTGCTTCAAGCCGTATAAAGCTTTCCTCAAAAGGTAGACTTTTTATGGATGTTCAGGATCAACGAACCCTTCCCCTGCTGAGCAAAATAATCCTCGCACCTTTCAGTGGACTATTTAGAAATTCCGTTTTAACTTCCATCTGGTATATTGGAAAGGACTTGTGTGCAGCATAGGCAACAAAAATCCAAACTGCTTCTAAACGAGCAACTGGAGCAAATGATTCTTCGAAATCAGTACCCTTTTCCTGAGCATAGCTTTTAGCTACAAGTATTGCTTTGTTATGAATAACAGTCCGATACTTTCAATCCTCTTTTTTTTGTTCTTCCATAACCACTTTTACTTATCACACTTTCCTTGCCAAATGGTTTGTCGAACGAGTTCCAGACTTGTGGTCTGTCGAACTAATGAAGTTCATCTGCATTGCATTGATCAATGCAGAATCAAGCCATTGCCTCCTTACTGTTCTTTTTGGTTCTTAGTACTACACTGTACGCGAATAACTACATTTCAGATCAGTTGCAATCCGGTTGTCCTTGTTTGCACTGGATTTGTAGGATTGTCAATAACTTGTTCTAATGGATGATCTTTTGTCCATTGGTATTCATGACTTTGTTGGTTGAAATGAATGCATATTTTCATTATCAATATTGCATGAGGAAGACTCAGCAATGTCTTGTACCGGGTAGCAGAAAGGATTGAATTGAACTTCCATCTTGTCCAAAATGAAAAAAAAATGGCATTTGTCTTGCTTTATCATTTTTGTTTTCTTTCAGCATGAACATTTATTGGAGAGAAATATTCTTCAAAGAAATGATTGAATAGAAATTCAAGAGAAAATATTCTTCAAAGAAATGATGAATATAAAATCGCTCTCCTTTGTGACGAATCTGTTCGTTCTGGCTAAGAAAACACCATTTTTCCTTGGGGGCACAGGGCCAGAGATGTCAAAATCTGACGCCTTTTGTTTATTGAAACCGATTCTGAGGAGATATTGTCAACAGACATCTCTTGTTGATTGGGCGTAGGTCTGAACGGTTAGATCAACTCATTGTCATGAAGCACGGGTCCTGAGAACTGCTATGATCAGGAAGCCATGAATTGAGGCACGAGTCCTGAACAAACTTGTTTCAGAAACCATAACTAACTTTGAGGATAGTAGATTCTCAACCATACCATTTCACGACCGAATGGAGTTTGATTTTCATTTGCGCAAAGAGTAGCTCCAAAAATGGCATGGTTCATGTAGTTTGACTTTTATGTTGAAATTGATGAGAAAAATCCGCCAATAACATTCCTCTAATGAGTGATTCTTTGTCAACTTAGTGAAATTAATAAACAGTTAAATAAGATGATATCAATAATTTAATGGAATTGCCCTTTTCCAATTATTTCTTTTCTTAAAACTAGAGTTTTGAAGAAATATTATGAAGGAGGGGTCCTTATTAAATTAATGCATTTTGTGATGTCCATGAAAGTATTTCTTCAGCACCTTAATGAGTGACTTGGATTGAATTTCTAGATTTGTTGGTGAAGTACTAGTAGTATTTTACATCTTGATTCAATGGTAAGTTGATGAAGGTGAACAACTGGAACAACAGCCTCTTGAAGCATTAATAGCAACCTGGATCAGGGGGATACAGTTCGTGGTGAAGATTATAGTACTCATTAAACAATGGTTACAACAGGATCTCATCATCTTTCTTGGATAGTGGAACATATGGTGTTGGAGAAGATTTTTGAAATCCTTTTCTGAGATCTTGTACTCTTGGTAATCACCACGGCGTAGAATTATCTCTCTTAGGTAGTTGTATCCGTACTTTTCGAAGACCTTGACACTGATCACACTGAGAATTCGCATCTACGATCTGACTGCTTCACGATCAGAGGGCTCACTGTGTTTGTTGATGTAGAATTCCTTTCTCCTAAACCACCAGTGAGTAATGCCATAGACCGCACTGATGTCATATTCGCGTTCACTTTCAACCCACAAAGATGAAACTAATTCTTCAAGTCCAAAGTCTAGGTAACGAGCGGCTTTGAGCTTGGATATGGATAAGGCAATGTTTCGCTCTTTGTCACCTGTCAGAAGATAATCCAGATCCATATTGAAGAAGAATTGGGGCTGAATATTAACCTGACCTGGTGGTCCTCCCTAAGGCCATGTCCATATATATTCCGCAAAATTGATGACCCACCAGGATTAACCAAATCAACCTTATTCGTCACAGCTTCTGGCATTCATCCAATCTGAATTAAGAAAGACTTGTTCAAAGAAAATGGCTTAACAAGAGATAAGCTGGACCTTCTAAATCAAACTTTTGCAGACTTCTTCTTTCCTGTTCGTTTGCAGAACCATTTGATGAATGACCCAATACATACAAATTCCATTAAAGCTTGTTCTCCGCGTGAACTGATAACGTTGTTGGCGGATGTATTTGCCCATTATTGTCCTGGTTTCCAAGAAATCATTAGAGGAATGGTCCATTCTGGTTCAGGTGTAGCTGGTCTCTCGCCTTCAGGAATCGGCTTAAACCACGTAGTGGTCGACACCTTGGGAATGTGAGCGTTATCGGTGTCCTCCAGATCTGAGACATGCCCTTCATCCTGCATTGGAATGTCATCTGAGGATTGTTCAGAATGTTCTGATTCGGGATCAGATCTGTGCATCGAAGAGTCAACAACAACATCTCTTGTGTCAGTGATCTGCCATCCAGTTGAGGTAAGAGCTGGATGTTGTTTGGAAGCAGATGCATCAGACTCTCGTGGTTTCTTCGAACTTTGCTCATCATCTTTTGTAGGAGGTTGAGCTGACCCAGAAGCACCTGAATCGTGTCTTCTCCTTTTTGCTGACTTACCCTGGTTTGATCCAGCTGAAGGGCCTTCATCATCATCACTGTCATGCTTTCTTTTGTGGTCTTTAACCCTGTCTTTAACTTCCTTATCCATGGCATCTTCATCTGCTATTAATGCTTCCATAAGAGCATGGTATAGATGGTAGTTGGCAGGATTTCTGTTTGCAGTCTTGTTCTTATTCATGTGTTTGAAGAGAGCACTCTTTAGATCAAATTCTTCAAGAGCAACTTTATCAGTTGACCTGATGGAGTAAGTTGACTCTTGTTTCTCCTCACCTTGTTCCTTTTTGATTTTGATAATCTCTTTCTGACTCTTTTCAGATTCTTGATTCTTGATAGACTCTGGGCCAGGCAGCACAGAGTATTTCTCGATTAAATCTGCAGTGTGTCGTTCAAGAATCCTAAGGAGAGCATCATCAAGTTTTGTTCCTAGATATTTATCAACAACCGTAGGAACTTAGGATTTAATTGAAGCCAAAACATCAGCAGAGTGATCAGTCTTCTTTACTTCAGACATCTCTTGCTCCAATCTTGCCACTCTTAGCTGAAGGGCGATGAATGGAGTGATCTCTGGGAGAGATGTGGTGATTGTTGTAGCTTCCGTGTTGATTGGTGGAGGTGTGACCAGTGAAGAAGGTTTAGGAGATGAGAAATCAGTGACGGGAGCGATCACTGGAGGAGTTGACGTGATGGCCTGATAACTTGGATCAGGTATGGTGGAATCAGACTCATCTACAACTTTAGATTTCTCCTGATCATCTTCGATTGGTTTGTCATAAAGAAATTGATCCCTAAAGTTATCAGTGTCTTCGAGATTTTTCATGGAAGACATAGAACCAGAATGACTTTCTGGATTATCTTCGATGACACGTTCGTCTGTTATGAGCTTCAGGTTTTCATGAACCTTTGGGTAGGCTGTAGCGAGGAATTCATCATCCATGTGCTCAGGGTTTGGTCCAGCAAGAGACACATGTACTTTTCCAGAGTCTGATCCAGTCTGGTCTTCTTGCATGGGCTCAGGATCTGGTCCAGCCAGAGCCTCATGTGCTTTTTCAGGGTCTGATCCAGCCTGTCCTTGTGCACTAATAGGTATGCTTACTCCTGATGATACTATAGACGAATCTACTTCACCTAGTTCTTTGTCACCTTTAGGAGCAGCGGCTTCTGTTTCACTTTCTGTTCGCTCTGAATCAGATGTTGATGAAGATTCATGGATCATGACTCGCGCGATCTCACCCCTTAATATATACCAATAAATGTAAACAAATATAAACGTACAACAAGGGACAAAATCTCGCGAGATCAATGTAACCGGAAGCAGTATAGAGTGTTCCCGGGTCGTTATGTCCCAACGAGGCTTGAATGGAAAATCGAATTACGGATTGATGTTTGATGATTGAATGACAAAGATTTGGATATGATTGGGCCCTAAACCTAATAGGCAAAATCACTCAAAAATAACCAAAGAAAAATAAGCTAGAACAAGCATAAAAGCTAGAAATAGCAAAAACACTTAAACTTTCACTCTAAGACACAAATAAGCTAAATTAACTCTAAATAAGCAAAAAAACTAAAAACGGCTAAACTCTTGAAATTACTTTGAAAAGGCGAATAAACTTAAATAAGCTCTACTAAAGACAGTAACGAAAATGGGCTCAATCTACTCTAAAAAGCTAAGCAAATCTTAAATAAGCAGAAACAATAAGCTAATAAGCAAAAATGAACTAACAGTACTAACAGTATTAACTACCAGTACTAACCTGGAGTTAGTACTGTTAGTTGAAAATCCCAAAAGAGAACTAGCAGTACTAACTATGGGTTAGTACTGCTTGTTCCGAACACCCTTTAAAGTTTTCAAAAGTCATTCTTTTTTATATTTCAAGCTGATTTGATCCTAAATTGTCAAAAACAGATTATCAAATAACAAAGTAAGACACTTATACGCAGATTTCAATCAATAATAAGCACTTAAATAAGCTAAATCAATCTAACAGTATTAACTAAACATACTACCAGTACTAACTAAGAGAGTGACACAAATCATTTTTTAAACTAAAGTCTAAACAGGATAAGCACTAAACATCATAACAAAGCATAAACATAAACAATAAATAAGTACTAATAAGCAGATCTACAGTAAATAAGAGAAAGTCGAGAAAGAGAGACTTACAACACCCTTGCTTAAACAGGGCTACTCAAGCTTTTACAAGCTAATCTACAAGCTCTAGCTTGTCAAAAACAAGCTAGTAGTGTCCATAAGCCCATCCATTTCTGGCTTATCATCCATAAATATAAGCTGCGGTATTTTTTCTTGATTTTTTTCTTAACTAATTAACTTTTTAAGTTTACTTAATTAAAGCAACTTATAAATAAGCTGTATTAAGAGCTTTTTGAACACAAAACAACACAATTAAGAAGCTTAACACTTGGAATTGTAAATTGACTTAAAACCTTAAATTTGCATTAAAACTTGAAAGTGTTACAACGCTGAAAGTAAAAGCTGTAAATGACTTTAAAAACTAAAAATAAGCTAAGTTATATTAAAAATTAAGCTAAATTTTTTGATAAGATGCCTTAAAGGCTTACAAGAGGTACTATTTATAGCCGAAATCTTTGAAGCTTGGTCTTCTCACATGTGCTTCTTTTGTGAGAGCTTCACAAGGTGTTTTTGTTGTATGAGGGACTTGATAAAAGTAATCTCAGCCATTCAATATTCTTGTGCTTCTTTTTGAGTCAATCTAGCCATCGAAATTACTTGAAAATGGTAAAGGATTGCTAACATGTTAAGTATATATGGGGAGGTGGTGATAGTGGAGATGGGAGGAATGTTTTATCCAGGGTGTTGAAGGTTTCAGGGTAAAAGAAGGTGAAGGGAACCCGTGAGCTTGTATTGGGTTTAGTGGGCGGGACAATTGGTTTTGGGTAAGTTGCCAGCTTTGGCCCCTCATCTCATATATCTTCACTGCAAATTTCGTCCTTGTGATAATACAGGTTTGAAGATTTGGCAGAATTGCCCCTTCAACCTATACATATTAATTGCAGAATTCGTCCCTTTATGATACAACTTCAGGGGCTTGGCAGCTTTGACCCCTAAAGTTATACTTCACCCAATTTTCAAGTTCAGCCCTTGTCTTTTCAGCCCTTGTCTTTTAATCTTGTTAATACCATTGAGGTTTATGGCGAGTCCCTCACGTTGTATTATCACAATTGTTAACTTCTGAATTTGTCGAGGTGGTTTTACTTTCGTGTTTGACTTTTTGGCTTTGACTGACTTTGGCTTCGATTTGACTTTGTCTTTTCCATTCCGTGCTCGATTTTGTCGTTTTTGGCTTTGTTTTTCGTCCTTTTGTGTGATATCCGTTTCCTGCACAATACAAATGCAAAACAAACATATATTTAGCAGTTTTTGTCTGTTTTTGGTCATTTAAGTCCGTTTTTAATGGATAAAGGTATGTGTAATTTAGCACATACCATTGATCATATATCGAAATGGAACAATGTGTTGAATGTCCTTTTGGAAAAAGCTGGCCATTTTGAAAGAACAGGACGGCGACCATACAATTTCGAGTTACTATACAATAAAGGTTTGGATTTCTAGAGCCCTGATTCGTGATATAGTACACACTTATATAGCAACCCTAATACAGATCCTGACCGAATGCCCTTGACCAA